>JAODKC010000002.1:17327734-17377546 GCA_026777985.1 Mormyrops attenuatus
GTCGTGCTATTTCTTGTTTGTTGTTGTTTTTTTTTGTTCGTGGGTGGCGGGGGGGGGGGGGGGGGGGGGCCGGGGGGGGGGGGGGGGGGGGGGGCCCCCACCAGGTGGCGGCACAAACACTGGATGAAGGGCCATGAATCAAGACTCCCCATCTTCCTTTCCTTCACAGAAAACCCTGTGTTCGTCTCAGGTGATAGTGACCCCCCAGCCCCAGGAGACATCCCACAGGTTTTATCCTGATGAACAGATTCATTTTTCCCTTTCAGTTTTCACCCCCCAGCTGCAATGATTCCAGTCAGGTAATAGTCCCAGAAGCAGCCTTATGTGACTGCAGTATGTGAGCATTTGAATTATTCAGTATATACACAGTGCATCGTGCTGCCTTTATAGCAGAGTTAGCTTGTCTATAGTCGCTATTGAAGATAACTAACACATGTCCAGCTCCCAATAGCGGGAAGTAATGCATCTGTAATGGCTAACAACGGGTAAGGACATGTCTGCTATGCAGTACCTATATGGGCAGCTGACAGTAGAGATACCCCCCACACACACACACAGATTCAGTAGCTGAATTAATTAAGCACACCTGCCTATTAACACAAAAGGTCTGCTCCTTCAAGCAGCGAATCGTGTAGCTGCATTTGAACACATCGAGTAAACAGACAGGGTCAAGAGTTTTGGTTACTGTGTGGCATTAGAAGGGCTAAAATGCGGGATCTAAGTGGTTTTACATGTGGTGCGATTGCTGGTGCTGAAAAAAGCCACTCTCCTGGCATCCAGTACAGCGCCTGGGGCTTGCAGAGAATAAGCGAAAAACATCCAGTCAGCGGTACTTCTGTTGCTGAAAACACTTCATAAATGAGAGAGGTCAGAGGCAAAGGCCAGACCTGTGAAAGCCAACAGGAAGATCACAAGTGTACAAATAACAGTGATGCACAGAAAGGCATCCCTAAATGCACATCCCTTTATGTAGCTCTGGAGGTGAGAAAAGGGAGCCTGTATAAGCTTTCCTAAGAAAGTACCTGCTGAGTGTATAGTCAGTCTGTTTGATTGTGCCTGAATATACACTGATTTTACACTGTAGTAAAATCGTGTAGTGTAATATTGTATATTATACACTGAATATACACTATTATAAGAACTGTTATTTCACAAATCAGGAAATTATTCTATAAAATGCCATGCAAAATCTTTTCCTGCAGTGCATAAAAAATGATTAGTAATTGCATGTGTATGTGAGTGAACTCTCAGTCTTGCGGCACAATACTCATTTAGAAATGAATGAATGAATGAATGAATAAGGTTGTCCCCTCGTTCTGGGTTGTTCCCTACCTTGCACCAGTAGCCTCTGGGATAGGCTCCAGACCTCTATGACCCCGAATGGGATAAGTGGTTACAGAGAATGGATGGATGGATGGACGAACAGATAGATAGATAGATAGATAGATACATAGATAGATAGATAGATAGATAGATACATAGATACATAGATAGATAGATGCAGTCTTCTGGCAATACATACATGTCAGCTACAACCAACTTCGGCGTTGAAAAAAAACTATCCATGTTTCAATGTTATAATTACATTCTATGATGTTTAATTATAGAGCATGCAGTGGGTCACAGCAGAATGTCGTAAAAGTGAAAGACCTTAAGTAAGCACATTGGTGGTTTTGATTGCGGTTCAAAGAGCGCTTGCGTGTGGACATGAATCTCTTGCGTTTTCAGCAGAAGCAGAAATGAGACAGCTGCAGGAATGCAGAAACCCCGGCGTCGGAGCCTGCCAATCACTGGCACACAAATTAAAGATGGCCCCCGGGGCTTCGGCGGGGGAGGGGGTCTGGGCATGATGTTCATCCCGCTCAATTCTTCTCAAACCGAGGTTCGTGCATGTTAACTGGATGTAAAAGTTCACGGAAGGGGTAGTATTTTCTATGTACGTTCATTTTGCCGCTCTTTTTCATGTTCATTTATCCAAACATTTGTTAGATGATGAAACCAGCAAAGTCCCCCAAAATATTCTTACCTCCTGAAATAATTGTAGACTAATACGTTTACATAATGTGCTCTTTCAGTTTCATTAAGATCAGCCCCCTCCACTAAAGGCTTACCCCTTACATCTTTTATTGTGACGTCACAATAACGCCAAAACCTGACATTATCATCGAACATATTCGATGCAAATAGTTCCTGTTTTGTTTGATGCGGCGTTAAAAAAAACACAAGTAGACATACATTATACATTGCAGTTGTAAATCGGCTTTTAATATGTGATAAGTATATTTTAAATGTCAATTTAAATGCCTAATTAGCTCGTTTTATCCTTAGGAACTAACGTATTTCCCGTTTATACACGTCATTCTCAATCAAATATAATTGTTGCCGGCGAATGAGTAACCTGTTGAATGGTTCAACAGCAAACTCCATGCTATGGATTTCACCGGTAATCAGCTCGTTCCCTGCGGGGTGTTAAGTTTTAAATTTTGTGAGAAAGCACGAACCTGGTTTGCTTCGGTGTTTTTTTGTGAAATAACAATAGCTGTCATCCTCCCTAACCGGGCTATGATGCAACTCTTGAGACTGTTAATATTTACGTGGTCCTGCAATGTGACAGGTTTCGGGCTGGGTTATATTCGCATGCCATGTGCCGCTGACGGCACTGAAGGACTTCCTTAAAGTCCTCCTTCTTCGCCCCCTCTTTCCCTCACTCATTCACGGTCTTCATCGCACACACTGCCTGCCTGCAAAAGATGGTACCAGTAGTGAGGACACTTTGGAGTCTCAAAGGTGGGGTGATAGTGATCTGTACCCCGCTTCTCCTACTACCTCTGCCACTGATCCTCGGAACCACGGTAGGTAGCATCGCATCCACGGTCTTATATACATATATATTAAGATGCTTCTCGATTCCTTCCGATGTCTTACCAAACACTTAGTGAAAGCGAGGCCAGATGAAGTCCTAACTGATATTTTAAACAGCTCGATGGCCGCACATATCATTATTATCGAGACTGCATTTTTTTGGACCGAAAATACAAATGTTGACTGGTGCGGGGGATTATTTTCACTATTTCGTGTCTCTAATTGGGCTATTTCACGTGTAATGATTAAGTGTCAGTTATAAATTACACAGTCAATTCACAACATGCAACAGGTGTAATCTCTTCTCTCAAGACATCTACCAAAGATGTTTTAGCACTGTTAAATCCTGTAGGTTAACAGTCAAATCAGGTAACTTCTTTTTAAATTTAATCTTTCTGCTTGTGGCTTAAACCATAAACCATTTTATAGTCCCTAAATATTGTTTTTTGTTGCAAAGATACAGATCAAATCTCACTTAACAAAGCTCGCTGATTTTTTTTAACCTTAAACCAAACTATAGCTGTTGTAAGATGAACGATAATTGCAACACCCGTAAAGATTTTCTAAATATCGTATTTTGCAATAAAAATTGGACTCCATCAGAAGTAGGATTCTCTGTGACGTAACCCGACTTATCGCAACAGGGAATATGAGAACATTCGTGTTCCTCTGGGGGGGGCTGTAAGGGGCACCAGATAATACCCCCGCCACGCTCTTCTTGCTTTAACTCTTTGTTGACAAGTTCAGAGGGAGTTGATTTTCAGCCGTGGGAAACTCTGTTGTGTCACAATCTCAGAATCCCCTTTCTTTCCTGCTGTTCACATACCAGAATAGCCGTGTGATTACAAGCAGAATAACTGGCCACAGAGCCTTTATTTTGAAATTCTATCTATCTATCTATCTATCTATCTATCTATCTATCTGTCTGTCTGTCTGTCTGTGTAACTATCTGTCATTATATTATACTCATAAAGTTAGAGGCAGAGCACATGTCAACACCCACAATTCAGGATTATAACATGTCATATTCATGACATCAAAGATCAGGTCATCCAGAATGAGGGGAAAATGTCTGAACTCCTGACACCGTTTGCACCACAGGCATCATTGCATCGCAGTAACATTCAGGCTGCCATCCTTAATCTTCTGCCACGCACAGGATGTCCTAAACTGCTTCGGCTTGATTAGACTTTAACCCTGGGCCATGATATGTGGCAGGTTTTTTCCCGCCTTCACTGTTTTTATTTACTCAATAGTTGTCCCATGGCCTTTTTTCCATTAACAAAACTTTGGATTGTTTGTTTTCAGCGTCATCCCGTTTGACGTTGTTATCGACGTGGTAAGTCAAAGTTACACCAGGAGAACATAAGCTGGGTAATGTACAGGGGACGTTTAAGATGAAGATAATATAAAACTTCAATAAATCCCAAGGGAAATGATTTACATTTATGACGTTAGGTATTATTTTATAGAAGAGAGTATGCTGCTCATAGAGTGGATGACAACATAGAATTTAGCATCTAAAAGTAATGGGCCCCCACTCAGTATTTGAGTCAAAGTGCATGGACTAGATCGCCATCATTTCCATCACAAATTGCCCTGAGAAGCCAGTTACCCTCAGCTCAAAAGCAACAAGTTATACAGCTAGGAACAGGGCCGTGTTGCTCCATCCACAGGGGGTTTATGCAAAAACACTACATTTAATCCCAATCGCCTCCCTGCTCTTTAACATCTGTTGTTTTCTGTGTGACACTTATGTCAGTGTGCTGTGTATAGCACCAGGTGGCATGCTGGTTAAGGAATTCAGATCTCAACCTACCAGATTCCAGGGACGGACCTGTACATGTAAACTAGGGACGTAAACCAAATTGAGGTAGTGAGTCTACAGGAATCGGGGGTGCCACTAGAGATTCTGGGGCCCAGGAACGCAAATAAAACTGAATTCAGGGCTTTGTTCAGTTTTTTTCTATCTTTTCCTCCCAGCCCCCAGAAGGGAGTAAAAATGTGGACTGTGTGGGGGTCCCTGAGGACCAGATTGGGAAATACTGATGTAGGATATTTCTCTTAGAGCCTCATGAATTTTAACTACAAGGAGATGACAGGCTTTTGGAGACAAGAACCCACTAATGGTTGTTCATGTCAATCCTGTACAGCCCCTCTGAAACCCACTGAATGAAACCAAGATGCTCTCTGAGTTTCGGTCACTGCTGGAATGTTCTTTGCTTGTCAGTAGTTGCTCGATGTGATACGTACCCAGTTCTGCGATTACAGGCGTGCATACACGTTTTCACACACCTATGCGCACGCACACATAGTGACATGTTCACATTCACACAAAGACACGTTTATACGCGAGACAGTCTTGCACAGTGAAAACCTAAGAGGTCACACTGCAGTTGATGCTTCTACCAGACACTGGAATAGTTGTAAAACTGCTAGAAAAAATGCTGGCTGCCCAAAATTTCAGAAGCGTGCTTCCCTCCCTGCCAAACCGGAACGTTCATGTGACGTCACTGTAGGATCCGGGACATTCTGGTGTGTTTCAGCAAGGGTGTTGCACCTTTACGGTCTCCGCATGTTCTCACCGGGCTGCTCGCTGCTGCCGCCCTACAGGAAGCGGGATGCGGCTACGTGATCTTCCTGATGGCAGTGTACTGGTGCACGGAAGCCCTGCCGTTGGCCATCACAGCCCTGCTGCCTGCTCTGCTATTTCCTCTGCTGGGTATCATGGAGTCCAAAGAGGTAGCCTAGGACCCATAGCAGTTACAATAAGAGCTGCACCCTTACGCTTCATTTCAGAGACCCAGTTCTCAGGGACCCACAGATAGTCCACGTTTTTGCTCCCTCCCAGGACTGTCTGACAGAGAGCTGGGAGGGACCAAAAACATGGACCGTCTGTGGGTCCCTGAGGACCGGGTTGGGAAACCCTGCTATAGGTAATCTTTGTATTGATTTGAATCCTAAGCACTATACTGTATGCCATTTATGTTGACCATCCACCTTTTAAAGTCCACCAAACTGAATACAAGTGAGAAGACTAAATACTAACCCTTTGACTAATGGACAAATCTGCCGGAGGATCATAGGGTTAGGGTTAGTTAGTTAGGGTTATCAGACATAAATTGATAATTACTTTTAGTTCTGAATTAGATGTAGTTATTTTTCTCTACATGTACATGAATTCGTGTGTGTGTGTCCCAGGTGTGCATGCAGTACCTGAAGGACACTAACATGCTCTTCATCGGTGGCTTGATGGTTGCCGTGGCAGTGGAACACTGGAACCTGCACAAACGCATCGCCCTGCGGGTGCTGCTTCATGTGGGCGTGCGGCCCGCTCTGTGAGCATGACCCGCCCCCTAAACCTGGCTAGTAAATGTGTTCGGTCTGAGAGCACACCCGGGGTGTTTCTCAATATGCTCAATCAACCGTGCTTGCGTTCTCGCGTACCCATTTTACATCATCTTCCATTGCCGAAGACCAGTTCCAATACTAAGAACAGAAGTACAATGGACGGTGAAAATCCCCAGAAAATGACTTTGCCAGAAAATCCCCCTGCCCCAGATATCTCAGATGCATCGCCCGTCTCCTTGCCAAACGATAACAATCCCTTTATTTATTGCATCCCAAGTTCATTCTTGGGAGGCAAGTTAGCGAAACCTCGTATCGATAAACACCCCAGGTTTGCTTGTCATGGCTGTATATATATGTGCATGAGCTGTAGGTGTTTTTGTATTAACAGATATCCACTCTTTCACACCCCCATCCAGGTTGATGCTGGGATTCATGAGTGTGACAGCCTTCTTGTCCATGTGGATCAGCAATACAGCCACCACTGCTATGATGGTGCCCATCGTTCAGGCTATGCTGGAACAGCTTAATGGGATCCAGCCCGAGGAGGCCCACTGGGGCAGTGCTAACGGCCAGGTCGGGGCCCCCGAGGCAGAGGCCAAGCAGTCTGAGGACCATGGTGAGGGAGAAGGTCACTACTTAACAGAGTTTACGCTGCAGATGGGAGGGTTACTGTGGTTATCTTGGAGAATTTTACAGCGACTGAGTTTTACGGCATTTATCTTGGGGATGTGAGTTTTACTCTCATTATAATGAGCACAAAGGCAGTGACTTGGGCTTTATTAGAGAACTGTATGCGGTTGTTTTACAGTAACTCTACTGGAGATCTCCTGGTTTTACAGTAGTTGTACTGGGAATTTAGGGAGTTGCTGGGGCTATGTTGGAGATCTTTAGGTTTTGCTCTGGTTAACCTGGAGATATATAAGCTTAAAAGAAACGTGTTCCATATTAGGTACCATATTAGCTGTGGTGGAAGAGTGGGATTTCTGTGTTTGCATGAGAAATCTCTACCATGGCAACTTCCTGGGTTTTAAGCAAGAGTTAACAGTGAGAATCGGTTGATCGGAGGTGCAGAATTCCCAGGTTTTATGTAAGACTGGTGTCCAGCTTTCTGTACGTGGTTCCAGTAAAAGGTCACGATGATCAGGTGGTAAATGGTTTCTTAAGGTGTTTTATAAATAGACCAATTGGTCTGTGTTTTATGGTTTATTAACTGAAATGTATATATAGAAAAGAACAGAGATCTGTGCGTGTACACAGAGTGTGTGAGACATAGACAAACCAGGCGGTCGGATCAGTACTCCTTCTCACGAGTCTTCCTTTCCATTCTGGTGGCAGTGGTGGTGACCAGGCTGAGCCTGGCCATGCCGGAGCCAGAGGAGGAGGCAGAACGGCGGCGCTTCTGCAAGGGCCTGACGCTGTGCATCTGCTACGCAGCCAGCATCGGCGGCACAGCCACTGTTACCGGAACCGGGCCCAACCTGGTGCTGATGGGTCAGATGAACCAGTGAGAGCTCGTTGGGTCCATAAATTGGGATCCCCTGCTAGGCACCTAGAACTGCTATTCAGCAGTTTTTGGAAGCCTTAGAATTGGGGGTTTTGGAAGAAAGAAGGCTTCGAAACCGGTGATTGGTGGGGTCACTGGCAAAGACTACTTTAGCCCAGTGGGAGCCAATGCAGTTTGAGAAAGTTGATGATTGACAGATTGTGGAAATTCCAATCTGTATGGGTTTCAAAGCCTTGCTTCTCCATATACATTTTAATTGACACCTGAAACACCAGATGGATTGACTTCATATGTAAACTATCACCTCTTGAAAATACCTGATCTGAGTGTGAAGGACCAGAGCTGCGAGTTGCAGATTTATATCAAGACTCTTTAAATTTGGCTTCTAAAAATCACAGCCATGGTTCTTCAGGTTATAGAGTTTACCAGTTAGTTAGTGATTTACTCCTGGAAAATGAGGGGGAGTGAGTCATTGTCCAAATAACAGTGTCAATAACGCTTACCAGTAAGTGGAAGAGGTTACCTCCTGGGGTACAACCAAACATACCATGCAGATTCTGTGAAATTTCTCAGATTTTGCAAGGAAGGTTATTTCATTCGGGCAATAGTGCATTGTTCATATTTATGTCATGGACTGTCAGCCCAAAATAACTTGCAGAGGCAGATGATGCCAAGAAACCTGATAATAACTGTGATCAACCCCATCCCCAGGCTCTTTCCCGAGAACGGTGACATCATCAACTTTGCCTCCTGGTTTGGGTTCGCCTTCCCCAATATGGTACTGATGCTGATGTTGGGCTGGCTGTGGCTACAGCTGGTCTTCTTAGGGACCAAGTGAGTGTGGTTTCAGCTCCTCATCAAAGGGACTAATTATGGTGTCATCTTCTGAGCCAAACGAGCTTGATGGGCCGAATGGCCTCCTCTCGTTTGTAAATTTCTTATGTTCTTATGAGCCTACAGAGGACACAAATCTCAACAGCATTGCCAGGATGAAGTTTTCAACCAGTGCTGTATCATTTCGATGCAGAATTAAGACCAGTTGACACTGATGAGATGACCTATCATTCCTTTAGTTTCCGGAAGACGTGGGGCTGTGGGGTGGAGAAGACCCCGAAGGAGATTGCGGCCTACAATGTGATCCGCAACGAGCACCAGGCCCTAGGTCCCATGAGCTTTGGGGAGCTAAGTGTGCTGGGTGTCTTCGTCCTCCTGGTCCTACTCTGGTTCACCCGAGACCCAGGTTTCATGCCTGGCTGGGCCACACACATCTTCAACTCCAAAGCAGAGTATGTTGAGATGTCATACAATCATGCAAATAAATGCCTCACCATGCATGTGTAAGGAGAACCTAAACTTTCACACAATCTTTACACACACCTCAAGAAGAGTGGGCTGGTAACAAAAAGCAGCCCAGGAATTTGCTGCTTACCAGGGGGAACAGAGGGGCCGGTAAGTTCCCTTGGTTTATTTTTCCGCCATCCAAGTTAGGGGGAGGGGTGCCCCTTGCTATATATTTTCTTGATCATGATTAACTGGTTGGCCACCAATGAAATCTCATGTGATTATAAACCCCTGATATATAGGCTATATAATGTCTGTGTTGGGGAAGAAAGACCGGCCCTCACAAGACCGGCTCACTGGGAACATTTCCAAACTTCCTGATCCACCATAAAGACAAATAAACATCCAGGACTGTAGACTCAACATACACACAGACACCCAGCCTGGTTTAATGTACAACTTATGCTTCAGATGAGATAAACAAGCACCCACACTTTACAAGGCCCTCATTCCCGAGAAAACAACAATAAACAAACAGGAGCTGAAGCTCTTCTCAAAGGGGCCAACAGCTTCAGCCAAACTCAGCAAACATGGCTGAGAAATAACAAACAAACACTCATCTAAAGCACTTCAACTCTAAGCCGGTGTGCCCAGTGGATGAAGGTCCACAGACTAGTGTAGTGTTCTGTTCATCACCTAGTTAGCAGGATTTAGCTCAGAAGTCATTCCGTTAAACCAATGTAATGAAAAGAGCTTAGGCAGTAGATGACAGAGCAACCAAATCCATGCCATGACGAGGAAGACAACGCTGATGACCTGACTATTTCAGATACGTGACAGACGCAACAGTGGCGGTCTTCATCTCCGTGCTACTCTTCATCCTCCCAGCCAAGGCTCCGCGGCTCCGTTTCTGGCGGTTTGAAAGCTCCGATACAGGTGCCTTCCGCTCGCCTAAGTGACGAGTGAGTCATCTGTAATGAATTTTGACACATAGAAATGAGCAAGTTTTCCAGTGAGATATCAGACATGGGTCAGTGAGTCACGTTGACTTGACTTGGTTGAGTTGTGCCGACACTGAACGTGTGCTGATGAAGCAGTAAGTTGAGTTGACATGAGAACTTGCTTCTGCACAGAACCTCAACCCTCCACTGCGCTGCTCACCTGGAAGGTGGTCCAGAAGAAACTTCCGTGGAACATTGTTCTGCTTCTGGGGGGAGGGTTCGCCCTGGCCAAGGGCAGCGAGGTGAGACGGAGTGCTGTATACCTGTACAGCTGGTCTTGTATGTACATATGTACCTGTATACACCTTTGCGTGGCCTCCATAGGTGTCAGGTCTCTCCAAATGGCTAGGGAACCAAATGACCCCCCTGCATGTCATCCCTCCGGGGGCCATCGCCATTGTCCTCTGCGTGTTGATCTCCATTTTCACTGAGTGTACCAGCAACGTAGCCACAGCAACGCTGTTCCTGCCTATCTTGGCCTCCATGGTGAGTTGAAAACAGCACCGTTTACAGCTACATAAGCACCGAGGATAACTATGATCAGATTGCTGATTGGTCTTGATTCATGATGCATTCAAATTGGACTGAGAAGTGCGTAACACTGCTTACACATGCTAATTTCATGGTGGTGGAGGTCTATGTGCCAGTTGCATTAAATTCAGTTCAACCAACCCAATCCTTTTCACTCCAAGGGAGGCAGGCCCTGAATCAGCCTGCCCTTAAGAATGTTATATTCACGTCACTGTCTTTTGAAGGCACCAAGACACGATGTGGCAGGGGTTGGACTTCTGGCCCAGATGAGATCCTAGCTGCACTTAACCAGTGTGGCTTAATTATACCCACTTAACTGCTTCTGGGTCCAAATTACAGGACCGCTTGCGATGGAATTATGGGACAGTGATTTCCTTGACTTTTTTACAGCGGTGAATCCAGTAAAAATGAACACGAGCTTTGCATTGTAATTTTCTGCATCAGAACTTTTACTTCAAAGTTCCTAAACTTCGCAAAGCAGGAGACGACCTTAAATACATCCCTCTGCGAGATGGCATTTCACTGAGGGTAACGTGTTATCATGGGATTGTCCCAGTCTCTAGAGATGAGTTGATGATACAGTTTCCCCCTTGGTTAGTATTGATGTGTCACAGTCTAGGTTGATGGGGTTGATCTTGTGTTTGTTACAGTCCCAGTCTATCGGCTTGAACCCTCTGTACGTCATGGTCCCCTGCACTTTGAGTGCCTCCTTTGCCTTCATGCTTCCTGTGGCCACGCCCCCAAATGCTATCGTTTTCTCCTATGGCTACTTGAGAGTGTCTGATATGGTAAGTGGTGAGATACTGCACACCCACATAGAGTGCCATAAAATATACGACCATCTCATTTATAAAGGATGGTGACACAATGGCATCCAGGCTTTTGTATTTCAGCCTTCTTATTGCTCTGTTGACATCAGTGGTTTAGGTATATCAGTATCTCTAAACACCTGTGTGTTATTGTGTGTCCTGTGCTGGAGTTGTGTCCTGTCCAGGGTTCTCTGTGCCCTGAGCTTCCTGGGATAAGGTCCAGGCTCAACACAAAGTTGTAGTGGATGAGAGGTTATGGAAACTAGCCAGGTCAATGAAGTGGTCTTATTTAAACCAAGTCAGACCTCTCCAGTGTCAAGCCAGTTGCCTGTGAATATGAATCAACATGATAAATGATTAACCGCCATGAAATCAGCTCTTGTTGTGATATCAGACACTCGTTCACACGTTCCTCGGGTTAAAAGTTTCCACTGGGTTCCTCAGAAACTAAGGTTCATGTAGGGATTCCTGTCGGTCAATGACTAAACCATAAGCGGCATATTGAGAGGCCAAGGGGTGCCAGGAGTGATAATCATTACTTCATTCTTTGTAATTCTGCAGAATCACTGGTCTGCATGTTTATCTCGGTGTAGCTGTCAATCAGGTCTCTCGGACTTGCTGTGGACCATAATACTAACAGTAACTTAAATCCAAGTATGAAAAGATATTAAATGCAAAGAATGTTTGCTACATTCAGAAATTGTATTCAAGTGGAACAGAGTTACATATACTGTTAATGCATTCATATGGTGTATATTTTTAAATGCCTCATTGACGCGTTTTCATTCTTGTGTGCGTGTAGAATGCGTTTCATAGTATGCATAATTCTATTCTGTTACATCAGCAGTTTTGAAATGTTCTCTTTATGTATCTGTATTTTGTTCGGATTGTCTGTGTAATGACCTTTTTTTCTGTGGCCTCTGATCTAATTCTCATCTAAGGCCAAGACGGGCGTGGTCATGAACATCATCGGCATCTTGTGCATCTCAGTGGCCATCAACACCTGGGGCAGGCCCATGTTCCATTTGGACTCATTCCCTGTCTGGGCCAACGTGACAGGACTGTGAAGCCGCCCCCTCCCATCTGACAGAGACATATAATATATAAACACTGTGATGCAACTGCAGTAGTGTGGAGCGAGTTATTTTGGACCAAGAGATTGCAGGGACAAAGCCATTGGAGTGTCATCGTCAACATCATTATCGGGCCCCTGGATTTCAGCTTAGTTGTTTTCTTGGGTTCTCTGTATTTCTCTCCCTTTCCATATCTTCTCCACATTATTAAACTCCAATTACAGAATCTACCTTCTAAGAGGACCTGTTAGAGAGCAATGCAAAGGAAACTAGCAATGTGCACACTCCTCCTGACCTGTGTGCCAATGATGGACACCTGGCTTTCAATCTTACCACAATCAAACATTTTGATGAACACCACCCTTTAGAAGCTGGGTCAGCAGTGAGGAACATTCCTGGCATTGACATCACATATCACAGGTTCATGCCTGAAGCCAGAGGGAATGTATTCATTAAGTCAAAACATGAAATGTGCTGACATGTTCAAGAGGCATTAGTTATCTCTTAAGTCACATTAAGCCTTGATATTTTTGAAACGTGTGACTATAATATAATATACTGTATAATATAATATACTGCTGAAAGTCTTGTTTGTCTTCACCTGGTGAAGGAAATGCTGACTGTAATTTCTGAAAATCCAGTTAACTTGTGTTGGGTTGTATAGATTTCTACACATTTTATTCATTCTGTTGGCTGGTGTCTCTTCCTTCCGTTATTGTGTTATACTTGTGCATCTTTCTGTTGTTCAGCTGTTAAAGGAATTTTTGTGAAGCGCCTCGTTCCATTCACCCGGGCCATGTTCCTGTGGCGGGCTGACTGCAGAGGAGGTCACCAAGCTTTGGGTCATTGCCTTCTGAATTGTAAGCCTGGGCAGGTCAAAAGGAAAACTGGCAACACTTCCCCAGGACTGGGATTCCACTTGATGTGTCTGTTCATGTGAACTTCAGGACACCTCATTGTTATCTGTGAATTTTCCTGCACATACCGATTCAGTGCAAAAAACTGGACACTACTGGCTCAACAGTAATTTGTTTTGATCCGTGTCTTTCTTCATTTTGTTGAATGGGGTCTGTTTTATCTGAGTTCTACAAAGAGTTTGATCAATGTAATTGTATTACCACCTGTTAAAGGCACTTGTTAATTTCAACACTAAATATGCAATAAGAACATGTAAAATTCCTCTGTTGTTTATGTAAAAAGTCTTCCCGGATTCCAACAGGTAAATAAAGACGTGCTGTGAGATTTCAGGTTCTTGACGTTCTGCAACAGTCTTTGTGGACTATGTTAAAGGCTTAGGCTCAACCAAAACAGTCTTATATTCCAGACTCACCAGGACAGATTCAGTTCAATTCAATTCAATTTTATTTGTGTAGTGCATTTTCACATTACATTGTCTCAAAGCCAGCGGCGACAGTGGCAAGGAAAATCTCCCTAGAAGGTAGAAACCTTGGGAGGAACCAGACTCAAAGGGGGAGCCCGTCCTCCAGGGGCCAGCTTAGCCATTACAAGCCCATCATGTTGGTGGTAATACCAGGTGCAAGATACGGCCAAAAACAACTAAGTGAAAGCCACTGTTGGTTCTGGAAGGACATCAGGTACCAGGTTATTTGTCAGTTGTTGACAATGAGGACCACTTAGATCGTCTTACTTGATAACTGCAAGAGCATTTCTTAGATATTTTCAAGTTAGCCATCTCAGCCTGTCACACTAACACACAGTTTAGGGATCCTGACCTCAAGAGCTTCTCTGCTTTGTACCTGACTTGGTAAACTGTTAAAATACTCCATACAAAATACTCCACTATGATATTATGAACTGTCAATGTATGTCAGCTTAGCCATTTCAAAACCTCAATATCTGCAACAACCATCCAATACATCCATATGTTTTTGACACAACCACTAGCATACCAGGTCTGGCTAATCAGTACCTCATTAAGTTATTTGACTAATTGAGTGTATTAAGTGAACTAGTGATGAAATGTAATGAACACACAGAATGGCTGAGGTGCCCCTAAGGAAAGGTCTGGGAACTGAAGTGGTGTTCATCTAGCCCAGTGGTTCTCAAATGGGGGTACGCGTACCCCTG
The DNA here is from genome assembly GCA_026777985.1 of Mormyrops attenuatus. Taxonomy (NCBI): domain Eukaryota; kingdom Metazoa; phylum Chordata; class Actinopteri; order Osteoglossiformes; family Mormyridae; genus Mormyrops; species Mormyrops attenuatus. Next base: position 17,342,235 of record JAODKC010000002.1, read on the forward strand.
GGGGTACGTGACGGCACTCCAGGGGGTACGTAACTGTCACGATCTGTGCCCAAGCGGGCAGCGGGGAAGCAGATCAGGGAGACGAGAGTTCAACAAATGGGGTTTTATTGACGGATCGGGGCAGACGGGGAGCGGGGCAGACGGGGAGCAGCACAGAACAAATGTCAGTGACAGACCTGGGGAAACAGACTTGAACGCGGACTAAATACACCGGACAGACTAGATCAGACAGGAAACAGCTGGTAACAAGTGGGATTCACACGAGGGTAACGAGGTGGGTGTGGCACACACAAGGGCTGGACGATTGGTCATGACACTGTGGTGTTGAACTCTCTTAAGATTTGGTCTCAGTTTAGACGTTGCTTTAAGTTTTGCACCGGTTCAGTTAATATCCCTATTAAAATCATCTTTTTCCCACTTCACTTCTGGATTCGACCTTTAGTGTATGGCATGATAAAGGTATTACATCTGTAAGGGATCTATTTATTGATGGGGTGTTTGACTCCTTTTCTAAGTTGTCATCCACCTATGATCTACCCGTGACCAACATGTTCCGCTACCTTCAAAACTGTCGTTTTGTCTCCAAACATTTCGGGGGTTTCCTCTATTTGCTCCGAAACAAACCTGGGAAGATTTGCTTTCGACTAATCCTTATGCTAAAGGAGTGATTTTGAAATTATACAATTTTACTTTATCCTTGAACACTCACCCACTCACCAAAATTAAATTAGCCTGGGAAACAGAATTAGGTCTGAGTCTATCTGAAGAAAGCTGGGAAGCTGCCGTTGATAATATAAGAAACCGCACTTCCTGTGCTCGCCTTGGATTGATACAATTCAAAGTCTTACATAGGATTCACCTTTCTAAATCACGTCTTTCCACCATATATCCCGAAGTATTTGATGAGTGTGATAAGTGTCATAGATCTCCTTGTCATTTGACTCACGTTTTTTTATGTCCAAAACTGAGCACTTTTTGGTTGTCTTTCTTTGACATCATGTCTAAGTTATGTGGTCTGACTATACACCCATGTCCACTGATAGCAATTTCTGGGGTTACTGATGGCTCAATTCCACTCACACCCGTGCAGCATGATGTTATTGCCTTTGTGTCCTTAATAGCTAGATGCACAATTCTATTTTGCTGGAAATCCACTAGGGCTCCTGCCACTTCACAGTGGCTTAGTCAAACCAAGTCTTTCCTGAAATTAGAAAAGCTTAAATACACATTGAGAGGGTCTACTGCTAGGTTCTATCATAAATGGCAACGTTTTATTTCTTATTTTACTGAGCTGCCGGCGATGCCTGACTAATTGACTTCCATTCAGGTATTACTCTGGTTTTCCCTCAGTTTGGATAGTACATTTGTCACCATTTGTACTTTATATAGGTTTATATTGCTGCGCCTCGATCAGACAGAGCCAGGGTGGGGTGGGATTTGGGTTGGTGATGTTTTCTTTTTTGTTTTTGTGTATGAAAAAAAATAAGTGAAAAGTTTATTGTGAGATGTTATGTTGGCATATTATTTCTCTAATTAAACAAAGTTGACAAAAAAAATGCCCAATGCACATTAATTCCATGTATAGGCATTTTCCAGGTTACGAGTGAACAAGGTCCATTCCCTAAGTCTGAATTTGTAAGTCGGAAAAATAGTAATATAGTGCAGAATAATAATTATACAGTAATAATAACAGTTACTCCATACGGTACTGTACTGTTCCTCGAGCCAAGCACGGTTGAAGCTGCACAATGTTTTCATGAGTGTCACAAAGTAATATGTGTGTTCGATATTACAAATATATTGTATTTAACCTGAATATTTTATATAATAGGCTTTATGGTGGGGCGGCATGGTGGTGCAGTGGTTTGCACTGTTGCCTCACCCCTCTAGGACCTTGGTACAAGTCTCCACCAGGATTGTATGTGTGTGGGGTTTGCATGTTCCCCCTGTGTCACTGTGGGGTTTCCACTGGGTACTCTAGTTTCCCTCCACAGTCCAAAAACATGCTGAAGTTAAGTGGAGTTACCAAAATGGCCGTAGGTGTGAATGGTATGCAAGTGTGTCTGCAGTAGGTTGGTGCCGCATTCAGGGTTAATCCCTGCTGTATCCCCCTAGGCTCCGAAACCCGACATGACCCTGAACAGGACACGCGGTTTCAGAAAAAGGATGGATGGATGGGATGGGTTTTATGTTCGTTCATATGTACGAGTTGTCAGTAAGTTGAACATTCTTAACTTAGGGACTGCCTGTATATTCTTTCAATTTTTTCCTGGCACCTGGTTATTTAGATGTGGAAATAAGATAAGTCAAATGTATACATTTTATTAATACATGCCCAGCTCTGAATGGAATCATGCCTGAAAGAATTTTCTTTTTTGGGGATAAGGTGAAACTTATGCGACACAGATTTTCCCCAGATATTATGTCATTATTCATGCCCTTTTTAATAATAGAAGTCAGATTTATGGAAATGCAATGATCACAAAATATTGTGCTAAAGTTTTTGATGGACATTTTTGTTACGACCGCGTACAGGACAAGCGAGCAGGGAGCGGGGAATCAGGGTCAGGCAGACAGAAATCCAGAACACAGGGTTTATTCGCAGGTGAGGCACAAAGTGAGTGCCACAAAGTAACATGTGTATTCATTATTACGAACTATTGTATTTAACCTGAATATTTTATATAATAGGCTTCAGTGACAGGACTGGGGAAACCACTCCAGGGTATCTGGCATGGCTTCCGGTGTGAACACCGCCGGGTTTAAAGAAACAGCAGGGCAGGCAGTGGAGAGGGAGGAAGCAGCGAAGATGGAGACAGCCCCCAGGAAGATCGTCGGTGTCTCTTCCGGTCTCAGATCTCTCCGCTTTTCCCTCTTCCTCCGGCCAGTTGTTGTCACCGGAGATTGAATCAGGTTGGAGAGGTTGGGTGGTGGATCTAAAGGCAGTCCGCCATCTAGGGTGACCTGCTGCCTATTTGCTTGACTCCGGAGCTGCCGTTAGTTCAGCCAAACCTCTTAAGCTAGGAAAGCGTCCTTCGATGGGGAAATCCCCCGCAGGATATCTCCTGTATGAAACGCCAGGGCGCAAGCCGCGGGGTCCTCATGGACCTTTAGCCGTTGCAGCCAGTATACCGCCTCGCTGACAAGATCGCCATATTCCACTGTCAGTGGAGGCGTCTTCTTCGGGAGACCTGTCATTCTGTCGTATCCCAGCATAGGGTGAGCGAGCAGGGAGCGGGGAATCAGGGTCAGGCAGACGGAAATCCAGAACACAGGGTTTATTCACAGGTGAGGCACAAAGACGCGGTACAAACGTCAATGACAGGACTGGGGAAACATACTCAAATGCGGACTGAAATACACCAGACTGAATGGGAATAACAAGAAACAGCTGGTAACAATCGGGATAGCACGTGAGGTTAATGAGGGGGAGTGGCAATTTTTGTTTTGTCTCTAAGGATATGCACATCAAGTGGATGGAAACGTATTTAATGGGAAACTCCAGGTTGAAGTTAACAAAAAATCTATATTTTGCACAGAAGCATAGTCATTAATTGAGAAATGAGTGCAACTAAAAATGTTGCTGTGGTCTCTTAATTTTTTGCACAGCTATATATTTCTCTACCATCATTTTCTAGTTACTGAGTAAGCAGCATATTCATACAAAATGCTAGTTATTATAATAACTGTATACTAATATACTAACTGTATACTGTATACTAATAAGCTGTACACTGATTCTCAATATGCTTTTGGAAAAAGTTGGAAAATGACCATTGAGCATTGTAGGAAGAAAAAGGGTTCCGCATAAGCACAAGTAAACCTATTTGACATCATGAATTGGTGTAGACACTGTTGGAAGCTATATTGCTCACTGATAAGCTGGTGGTGAGTCAAGTATCAGGCCCACACTAAAGGAACTGATCCTGTCAGCAAAGGTAATAAATGGGTGGATTCCTGGACGATGGAGATCAGCAGTCCAGCTGCTAATGTGCTGGTAGCCCACATAGAAAAAAAACGATGATGTTACTGATGTCTTTTTGATTAAAACAGGTATCACGGACAAGAAGGAAGGAAGGATGGATTGGTTGCAACAGTGCCATGGCTGTGGCACACCCCAGGGTTTGAGGTTTACGTGGCAGAGTTCTGTCAGAGGTGCATGGTTTGCCTGGAGTTCAACATAGGGAAAGGTGTTCAAACTGGTCAGGCCACGTCCCCTGTTCCCAAGGGTCCGTTTGAGGATTTACAGATGGATTTCATCAAGATGACCCCAAATAAGGGTTATACACATTTTTTGGTGATAGTTGACCAGTTTTCCAGATGGCTAGAGATTGGGCTCAGCAATATGGCCTTAAAATAAAATCTCAGATTTTCTTCAATCTACACCCAATTTACAATTCCGATTTAGATTTCTTTTCTAAAGACATTATTCAAATAAGCAGTACACATTAATAGTATTTTACGTCATACTCAGTCTGGTTTTAGACAGGGCTACAGTACCATAACTACAGTAACTTCTGTTACAAATGATATAATTACTGCTTTGGATAACAAAAAATCATGCGCTGCTCTTTTTATAGACGTAACAAAAGCATTTGACACTGTTGATCATGCTTGTCTTTTCAAAGATTGCAGAGTATAAGATTTAATGACACTGTATTGAATTGGTTCTCCAATTATTTGACTGGGAGAACACAGTATGTAGCTATAGATAGTTGTATCACTACCTCACAAATAGTAAATACTGGTGTGCCTCAAGGCTCTATTTTAGGACCTGTTTTATTCTCTATTTATATAAACAATATTAGATTCATTACAGTCTGCTTTTAATTTACTACCGATGCCTCTTGTTGAGTTAAAACTGGTGTTAAATGCCAAGAAAACTAAATTTATGGTGTTTGCACGTTCATGTTCTTTGATTATTTTGTTTTAACACTAGATGGCACTCATCTAGAGAGGGTGTCTTCTTACAAATATCTCGGTATCTAGCTTGACAATAAGTTATCTTTTGGAGTCCATACAGTATAGACAGTTTGTTAAAAAAAAAAAACTGCGCCCTAAATTGGGCTTCTATTTCCTCTCAAAGAAATGTTTTCCCTTTATTGCTACAGTGCAGAGCACCTTCCTATCAGTATTAGATTATGGTGATGTAATATACATGCATGCACTGTCTGCATTTGTCTTATTTGAAGAAACTAGATGTTATATATCATGCAGCATTGAGGCTGATGCAACAGTAAGAACACATCGCTGTAAGTTGAGATGGTGGGGTGGACGTCATTACATCGTAGAAGGAAAATGCATTGCCTGGTTTTTATTGCAAGAGCTTTAATGGGCAAATTACCTCAGTACATATGTAGTTTGCTGACATTCTGCACTAATACATACAGTACCCGTTCATCAGTTAAACTTCTCCTTCAGCCTCCCATCACACGCACAGAACTAAGGAAATCTGCCTTTTGTTGTTATGCACCACATGTGTGGAATATATTACAAAATATATTGAATTTAGACTCCTTGCCTTCTCTGAATGTGTTTAAAAATCTCTTAAAAACTCTGAGCTTAAAGAACAATGTCATTGTTTCATATAAATTAATTTTATTCTATGTATTTTTGGAGAGTATTTGTATGTGTTTTATTTTGTGTTCATATTAATCATCTCTGTGTGTATGTGTATGAAACTTTTGTCTTATTTTTTTATTTGCTGCCATCCCAAGATGGATTTCATGGAGGAAGAGATATTGTATGTCAATGGAACCTTCGTGGTAAAATAAAGGATAAATAAAATAAATAAATAAAATAATGGTGTTGATGATAATGATGATAATATTAGAGTAATATTGCAATATAAAATTATAAGGTAGTCTATAAATATGTAACATTTTCTCGAGTTATTCCATAATGTGGTGTTATTAGATAATGTGTTGTGACATGGTGTCTGACGACACATCATGTAATAACATTACAATTTGTGATGATAATTTGTTACATTTTGACGAGTTATTACATAATGCAATATTATTGCATAATGTGTTGTAACAAGACTCAAAAAGCTTGCAGGTTAAACTTTACATGTAATTTCATAGGAAACTACATCACCACCACAAAACAATGGATGATGAACAAGTTGTTTTGTTAGTTATTTATTAGTTACTTGGTAGATCTATCGTGATCATAATGGAACAGAGCCATTTATTAAATCTGTCCAACAGATTGATCTTGCATTTTCTACAGAATAAAAAACGATGTAATGTTATTCTGCTAATAAGCATTGGCAAGTGTCACCGCTGGCACTGACGATATTAGACAAAAGTAATTGATTGAATTTTCCAATGCAGAAATATGGAGATGCAAGCAAAAAAGTATTCAGCAACATATTACATGTAATTCAGGTACAAAAATAATTCCATCTGCTCAATTTTTGCTTGCTAGTTCTATGTCTTTTCCATGCAATTCCGTGTAACTTCCAAGTTAGTGCCGATGCTTGTAGTCAACCAACAGCACAGGGGCGTCAGAAGCATTTTGAATGTATGTGTGGGGGGATGGGGGACACTGGTGGTAAACTAATATTTTATGTTAATTGTGGGGGGGTCCAAACAAATAATTATGAAATGTGAGGGGGACACGTCCCCCTCAGATTTTATGGCGGCGACACCCATGAACCAGCAAGATATCACTCACTGTAAGCCTCACCCCAGGTGTACTTCAGAGGAACTACAATCGATCAAGTTGTTGCAGTGGGAACACAGAAGTTCCTGATTCCAGAAAAAAGTTACTGTGGTGGGAAAGTGCAGTATCTTGCTCACACACACACAAATTTTCGTTCTCTCAGGGTTTTTCATGTGACATATGACAATGGTTAAAACATGGGGGGGATATTTGCAAGTCACACTTAGGGTTGCCACCTTTGATTTGTGAAAAGCCAAGACACTTGGACATTTTTGTTCGGGGGGGGGATTAAACCATTTTTGCATATATAATATTTGGCTGTCTCAGATGCAGTTGCATGCACTCTGGACCCCTTTTTCTACTGCTGTCCCTTTCTATGTTAAGTACAGATTATAAAACCTAACCCTAATATGCCCAAAGGTATACTCAATTTACCAGTGAAAACATTATTAGACATATTGTCCATCCATCCATTGTCCAAACCGCTTATCCCAGTGGGTCACGGGGAGTCTGGAGCCTATCCCAGAAACTATGGGCACGAGGTGGGGAACAACCCAGGATGGGGGGGCAGCCCATCGCAGGGCAATATAGCAACTCCAATCAGCCTCAGCATGTCTTTGGACCGTGGGGGGAAACCGGAGTACCCGGAGGAAACCCCATGACGACATGGGGAGAACATGCAAACTCCACACACATGGAACCCAGGTGGAGACTGGAACCCTGGTCCCAGAGGTGTGAGGCAACAGTGCTAACCACTGCACCACCATGCCTCCCACTAAACATACTGTAATAAGTTAAAAACAACCTTTTAACTTAATGACTTTGGACAACCTAACATTGACAGTTCCTAACACTGACCTCTTTTCCATGTGTATATATCATCCCTTTTTGCTGCCTGCAGAAGTATCTGCTGTCCCTCAATTAATGCTTTAAACTCCAAGCATGATAAGAACATAAGAACATAATTAAAAGTTTAATTTATCTTGATGTTCTGCTTTGACCAAAAGTTGCAAGGGGTAGATTTTTGCGTTTGTTTAATACAAAAACTGTGGTGCTACTTTGTTTTTGCATAATTTTCCAGGACTGTTTTTCCTTCATATTTTACTACATTTTTGGCTGGACACAAAACATGAGTGGGGAGGGAGGGGACTATTCCACAGTGCAATCTTTTTTCATTAACTTGATAACTCAAGCCAAATGTAAGGATTGTCAATTAGGAAAGTTGCTTACCTCTCTTCCTATTGGACAGTTTTCACGTTTGGCTTAAGTTATCCAGCTAGCTGAGAAATTCTGCTTTGTGCAATATCCCCCAAATCACCTTGGTTGTGCCTTATCTATATTCAGAAAAGTTTTCTCTTTTCACCCACTCTGAGTTGTATGTTGTAAATTGCTTTTTCTTTGATGCTGGTGGCTTGTCTGATATTGTTTTTGATCCTCCTTGCCCATCGCGTCCCCGTTTCACAAAACTGAGAAAATAAAGGTTGTGTCACTAGGAGGAGGCCGAATGGCCTCCTCTCGTTTGTAAATTTCTTATGTTCTTATGTACCTAGCAAATTATGCACGGCAGACTGAATGCCTGGGCAGTTGCTAGGTAATAAGGAAAGCTATCACATTTCTGCTACCAATCAAGTAAAAGTATAGACATGACCAATCGTTGCTGTGTTTTACCAGTTTTTAACTGTTTACAAACACAGGATTGCATGTATAAATATAAACAGGAAGAAAATAGAATAGTGGAAGAAGGAAACCAAGTGAGGTTTTATTTGAAACTACGAAATTCTAAATCAGATGTACATTTTCACAAAAAACTGGGAAGATTCATGTCCCGGGAAAGATTATTAATTTTCCGGGACAGTTACTCATAAAAAGGAGGACAATCCTGGGAAAACCAGGACAAGTGGCACCCCTAGTCTCACTGGTGCACCTAGTTATAAAATTTAGTTGCACCATCTTCAAAAAAGGTTGCAAAATGCAACTAAATAGTTACAGTCTTGAGCCCTGCTACCCATATCCTTAATGTCCATGCAAGGTTGCAGTCACCAGCTGCTGGGGGTGTCGCCATTTGAGATTCTGACATGCTGACTAATGCGTCTTCCGCCACCTGGTAAAAATATCACTTTGGGAACTGTTGATGTTGACCTGCTGAGCTATCTTCCAGGCCTGAAACTGAGATTAGCAGATGTTGGGGACCAGTGACAGCGAACTGAAGGGCCTCAACTACTATTAGCAATCACCTGGCCCCAGAAAGCCAAGCAACTGGGTCCTGATCTGTGATTTCCATTGAAAACACTGGAACCAGCCTTGTTGCTAAGGCCTGCATTAAGTCCTGGTGAATATTCCATGTGCCGTGAAAGTGAAAAGTGTTGGTGGATTCCTGGGTTCATTCACTGAGCTGATGTATATGTAGAACTGTGTAAAATGAGGAACTGGTATTTTCTTTCTGTTTTGCTAGCCCTGATCCCACTATGTTCAACAGATTACAATGATAAACTAGAGAAGAGGCAGAAGAAGAGGCTAGGAAGGGTCCCAAACTAATTTGGTGCAGCAGTTGTCAGCAGCCCTTGCAACAGAACTGTATATAGGTAACTGCTGGGTGTGTCACTACATCCCTCACAAATATATGGGATCTTTTTCGAAGACAGTACAACCAAATTTTATAACTAGGCACATCATTGCGACTAGCAAATTTCCCCCCCTTTCTTTAAAACATTGTCATATGTCACTCCCATCTATGGGTCATAAATTAGATAATCTGAATGCATGGGCCCCTAGGAGCAGTAGCAGGAGTGTTAAGCAGGGGCCCTAATGCGCCCATATGCAGTAATTGTCATCTAGATCCCTCTGATCCCTGACAACAGAAGGTGGCCAACCAAATTCTTGAAGGTAAAGGTGAATGCAGGATGTGATTGCTGTTATGTATCAGGTTCTGCTTTAGTGTTTCTGGCTGAAAAGGGGGATGGGTGTGCCATGTATGTAGTACCTTTATTCCAGATGCATCCCAATCTGTTTACAAGTTAAAACACGTTTGCCAACAGATGGATGATATTCACAAGGAAAATAGTCTGTTTGGTCACAATTGGCTCACTAATTTGTTCCCAGGAATGGCTGTGCTATTCAAGATAACAGGACTGGGCGATTTGGCCAAAAAAGTTATCACAATACAAATTTTCATCAGCCAATATCTACATATAGTTCATCATGATATGATTCAAAAATAATTATTTTCAATAATATAGTAGAACCTTGGAACTCAAACGCCTCTTAACTCGACCAACTCAGACAACAAATGGGTCTGTTGAATTTTTTTCGACTTGTACCTTGACTGAAATCTTGGAACTCAACCATTCCTGCTAAAATTTGTGGTTGAGGTGTTCAACTTTACCAATTCGGACCTCAAATGGGTCGGTCGAGAACTCAACTGAAAACTCTGAAAATGCCAAAACAAAACAGACCGGCTAAAACCTGTTCAGATCAAGATGCATGGGCTACACAAAGGCAAATGGACCTACTGGGATGTTGATGCCTATGAATCGCTCTCAGTCTTGTGGTACCTCTCGACCGAGTTCGATGTGCAAAAGCTGTATTCCTGTACATTTAGCGACACAGTAATCATGGCCCATAAGACAGTGAGTAGTGATAGCAGCAAACCAAAGAGGAAAGTAGTGAACGTAACTGTAGAATTAAAAAAGGAAATTATTGCATGTGTGTCTGCTCTCGCTTTGGAGTATGGGTATGCATGGGTAAGCACTCCTCCACTGTCATAACACTAAACACTGGAGCACCACAGGGCTGTGTGTCGAGTCCTCTGTTATACTCCCTCGTCACACATGACTGCAAACCCATCCATGATTCCAACATCATGATCAAGTTTGCAGAAGACACCACCGTGATAGGCCTGATCTCAAGCAACAATGAATGAAGCTGTCCTGGCCCAGATGCAGCAAAACAGGCCCAAACCATGATCCTACCACCACCATGTTCCACAGATGGGATAAGGTTCTTATGCTGGATTTCAGTATTTTCCTGTCTGCAAATATAATGCTTCTCGTTCAAATCAAAAAGTTCTATTTTGGTCTCATCCGTCCACAAGACATTCTCCCAATAGCCCTCTGGCTTGTCCATGTGACCTTTAGCAAACTGCAGAGGAGCAGCAATGGTCTTTTTGGAGAGCAGTGGCTTTCTCCTTGCAGCCCTGCTATGAAAATCATTGTTGTTCAGTGTTCTCCTGATGGTGGACTCATAAACATTAACATTATCCAGTGCAAGAGAGGCCTTCAGTTGCTTAGTGGTTACCCTGGGGTCCTTTAAAAACGATACGTGCGACAATCGATTGTTTGCAAAAGCGCAAGTACTTAATTGATGTGCATTTGCACTGCTATGACAAGAAAATACCTTGCATTTAAACTTGTATGCCGCAAATTAATTAGATTTAGCATATAAAGATTAAAATTCATTATATTTTCATATCAGCGCAAATGCACATAAAATAAGTACGCAATATATACTGTTACCACAAATGACTGTTGCATGTATTGTTTTTAAAGGTGAATGCGTACTTGTGTACAGTTATGTCCATCCCTCCCCATATTACTCTTATATACATATACGAGATAGTTGATTGGTGAATAACTTAAGGTGCTCATGTTCAAATATTTTATACATTATAAAGTCATTACATACTCTGCCCAGCCAAAAAAAGTCACCATTTGAAATACTTAAATGCCAATGACTGTACCATTATTACAGCTCAGCAACATTATGCTGCATAAAGTGAAGTCAGCTGAGTACCTGAATCAGCTGACTGGGCATCTTATAACATCAATGAATTATTTTCTTCTCTAATAGCATGGGCATTTTCTAGGAAGAGATTGCCAAGATTCATTGGGCTTACATTGTGAAAGAGTGGTTCAGGAGCAGGAGGAAGCATTTTCACACATGATTTGGCCACCACAGGGTCTTGACCCTAAACCCATTATATGTCTTTAAGATGTGCTGAAGACAACTTCATGGAGTGGTTCAACTCACTTGTCGTCAATAGATGACCTCGGTGAGAAAAGAATGCAAATCTAGAGGAAAATAAATGTTGAGATGTCGCATAAGCTAGTGGAAACAATGCCATGACGAATGTGCTCCATAATCAAAACTAACTTTTTTTGGCCAGGCAGTGTGTGTCACTGGACTAATCAGAGTCTGCTTCAGTAGCTTTATAAAGAACATAAAGTTCAAAGTACAGTTCTAAGAGCAGAAGAAATACTCCAGTAAATAACTAAATCAACCAAAGTATTATTCAAAAATATTTATTGTAGTGTTTCTCAAAACCTGATATGGAAATTCTCTTCTGTCCAGCATTGACCTAAAGACCATTTTATTAACATTTCCATTTTTAAGAAGATTTTATCAAACTGTGTTTGATATTACTGGGGATTTTTTCAACTTTCTTGGTTCACTGGAATACGATCAACGTGCATTTTACTTTTGCCACTTTGGCTGACTAACAAAACATACAACAACCAGGTTATTTACAGTAGGAGAGAAGCAACACCCATTAACTGATCTCAGCTACTAAAGATTCACCCAACAGAATGAACAAGATGCAATATGGTTACAATTGCAAATGTGTGTTATTCTAAGGGTGGTAGAAACATGTTTAACACAACCGCTGTCTTAAAGTCTTAAAACGTGGACTGTGTAAATTCGGATTTTGCCATCTTGTTCACTTGTCTTCCTCTCTCAGCCCCTGAAGGATGGGCTCCCCCTTTAAGTCTGGTTCCTCCCAAGGTTTCTTCCTTTAGGGAGTTTTTCCTTGCCACTGTCGCCTCTGGCTTGCTCACTGGAGGCTTTGGGCAGGGTTAATGTAAAGCGCATTGAGACAATGTAATATTATGAAAATGCACTATACCAATTGAACTGAAGTGAACATTTGCGAAGTATCTACTTACTGGTGGACAGCCACTACTAAGCCAGGGACACTCATACCAGGCTAAAGGCCAATTCATACTTTGCCGTGCGCACTTTCGAGCTGCGGATAGCCGTGTTCACACGACTTTTGGCTGTGGATGGGCACGGTCAGTGCCTGCATAAAACAGTTAACCAGGACTGGGCCGATACAACAAACAAATACAAGCAGTGTAGGGCAGGTATATTGCAACAAAACAAATACAAGCTGTGTACTGAAATGGATAAACTCTTATGAACAGTTTTAAAGTTATTAGTTCGAGTTGGGTGATATTGTGTTAATTTACAAAGAGTACTTTGAAATTGTTATGACAATTAGCCATAGATCTGTAATCTCATGCAATGGCCACCATAATTAGTACAGTTAAATAGTAAACAGCTATTCTTTCTCTACTCTTTCAACATTGACTGCTGATCAGAAGGTCAGCACTGCCACCTACTGGAAATACCTAATAACTTACCTTGGACATATCTGAATTCTGGGGCTGCATCCTTTGAAGTACATGGTTTACAAAAGTGTAGTCTTTGTAGGCTGTGTTCTTCAAATTTCAAAGAGAAATTGTTGGTTTGGCCTACGGACAATATCCTATTTGAATCACCAGCTGTTCCCGCCCTTACCCGCTCCTAACACCAGCTGGGATACACACACTTTATCTCTGCACAATGAATCCTGGGATATATAGGGCTGCGAAGGATCCATCGGATGGATCCTTTGGAACTTGACAAACGGGGGACACATTTTTAGACCATACTTGAAGGAGCCTTCATAATGGGAAAGCCTCATTGCACTGCTGTGACGCATTCAGTCTTTGAATGCAGCCTTAGAAGTATATGGCCCCTGAATTTGGACACATAAAAACTGGGCTACATGTGCACCAAGCACAGCTGTCCGCAGCCAACACTGATAATGAAATTCATGCCACTTCTCCTTGTCCGCAACCAAAAGCGCAAGCAGAAGAGAAGTATGATCTGGTTTTAATGTGTGTGGTAGTGAGATTGGGGATAGTAGGCAGTAAATCAAACCACTGAGTGAGGGGGGTAGACAACATCTTTCGAAACTTAAAAATATATTGTTCTGCATTTATAATTTACACAAAGTGCAAAAATATCATGGTCCGGCTAACAATGACATATTGGGAACAGCCCAGATGAAGTGGGGCCCTGACCCCTCTGGATTTACACCTTTGGTTGAATTGGATTGCTTGTTTCAAGTAATGAGCAGATTAGGATTTTGGCGTAAATTTGTACAGTATGTAAGAACACCTTACTCCTCCCCAATAGCATGGACAAAAGTTAATAGCGATCTAACCCAGGCATGGGGAAACTTTGTCCTATCAAGGGCCATTTCAGTTTTTATAACATCCTTCGAGGGCCATATTAAATTGTGAAACACGTAATCAAACTAACCTTGCATGACATTTTGTGAAACTGTATCGAATTTTTAATTCATAGTTTATATGCAAAGACAGTGGTTCATTTTGTGTTAACATTTGTGAAAAAACTTGTCATTCTGAAGAGCACAGTGAATTCAAGCACAGTACTATCATTGGATGACGCCTTTGCAATAAGTTGCTTTGTGAAATTCTTTTTTAGCTCGGTATTTCACGGTCAGCTGTAAGTGGTATTATTGCAGAGGGGAAGCATTAAGGAATACAAGAAACTGAAATGGCAGACCACGTAAAGTAACACAGCACCGAGGGGCCACCGAGTACTCAGGTACATTGCGTGTAAAAATCGGCAATGTTCTGTTCACTCAGTAACTGCAAAGTTCCAAACTTCCTCTGGCATTAACCCCAGCACAAACACTGTGTGCTGGGAGCTGCATGGGATGAGCATCTGCATGCAGCCTCACATCACCTGCTCAATGCCAAGTGTTGCATGGCATGGTGTACAGCACACTACCATTAGACTCCGGAGCAGTAGAAATATGTTTAGTGACAAATCACACTTCTCTTGTCTGGAAGCCTTTTGGATGAGTCTGGGTTTAGCGGATATTAGAGAATGTTACCAGTCTGACTGCATTGTGCCAACTGTAAAGTTTGGTGGAGCAGGGATAATGGTATGGGGTTGTTTTTCAGCAGTTGGGTTGGACCCTTAAGTCCCATTGTCTCCCCTACCATTATATTAGGGGGGCCAATGGCATATTAGGTGCCAACGGCACCTCCCACCCCCCCTTGAAGGTCAAGTTAATTTTATTTTCTATATAGTGCCACACTTTGTGAATAATTGTCATAAAAAGAAATGTTCTGATGTTTAGTTCAGTTGTTATATTGACTGCTGTCATTAAAAGAAACGCATGAATACCATGAATCCTGTCTCTGTCTATGGATTTCAGATCGGATGCCATAATAGCTCCTGTGGGTGTAACAGCCAGGTGTCCCAATACTTTTGTCCATATAGTGTATAGTGTATCAATTAAATATTTACCTGCCTGTTACAGCTGAAGATGTTCTTCTGGTTAAAACATTTTTTGTAGTCTTAAGAATTTCCAGATTAAGACATCAGTCTGCAATTATTTTTACTTGCAGGTTGTGTTGGCATCATACGATCATGAAGTTGTGTTGATCATTCATATACAAACCTTTAGAGTTGTGTAATAATGTTTCTGCTTTGAGACAAAATAAAAGGAATGTAAAAGTTATACCTATATGTTCTATTGTGCATTGTGATAAACATCTAATGTTTAATGCTCATGAATCGCAATTATAGCACAAATACAATGGCAAGTACTCTATTGTGCTTTCAACGACAATGCAATGTGAGGGGTTTTTTTAAGAGTGAAATGAGTTTGAAAGGTTTCACTCAAATACAATTGCAATAAAAAAAATTTGAGCTACATTATATACTGTGTTGAGTATCAAAAATGGTACTGAATTTCAATACTTTTCTTGGTATCGTATCAAAGTTTGAAATTTTGGTATCATGACACTGGACTGTACATTACAATGGAGGGAAGGTATATAATAGTTAATGTACCGTATATAGTGTCACATATCCACATGGCCAGGTATCTTTATAAACCAACATGCACAATGGATATCCATTTATCATCATGATAAACAAAAATGAACAATGTTATTAGTTCAAATAAGGATAAATTATCCTGCTGTAGCAGTGAGAAAGGAGAAAATATCCCAGCTCTGAAAAACAAAGAAATAAAACTAGATACAAAATCTCAGTCAATAAACCAATGTGGACATAAATAACGACAAAGACTACATTTGACAGTTCTATATTTTTATTAAGTGGGCTGAAAACACTCTAGATTTACAATGGGAAGAAATACAATCTAAAATTTCCCCCACCCTCCCCTCATTTCATTTACATTCTGAACCTAACTGAAATCTGCAGAAGCTCTTTTCGAAAAATGAAACAACACTTGTAACTGGTCACTCTCATGGACATGAGAATCCTTCAAAAAAAAAAAAAAAAGGTAGTGAAATACTGTTTGAATCGTGAGCAGAGCAGCTGACGTTACCTTATTAGGTATATTAAAATTATGTAATTTACAGCTCTAATTTAATGATCCTTCAACCATTTTCCCCAAATAGATACTTCTGTTGCTACGCTCAAATAACACAAATCTTGATATTTAAAACAAATTTAGTTTCAATTATACAATTATTGCTAATATTCACTAGCCGAAAAAAAAAAATTAAATCAAACTGCACAATTTACACTAGCCATGTTGCTAGACTGGGCGAGTTAATGTGACAAAATTTGATTGGAATGTGTAAATGAAAAATATGGTTTATGTGTCATATCATCTAATTGTAATTCCAATAAGCAACTTTGGTTCTCATTTCTCCACAGCTTTACAACAGTTGTGAACTTACTCGTCTTTTAGTTAGTCACTAAAGTAGCCAGAAAAAACCATGCAAAATCCTTTTCACCGTTTTCTCATAAAAGAATTACAGATTTGAAGAAAACATTTTGTCATTGTAACAGAATAACCTCAAAACGATCATAGTTTTCTTGTAGTAGTGGTAATTATTCAGAGAATTATTCAAGGATATTGCGACGTCATGCCATGTGCAGCGCCACTCACTAATTGTGGCCCTCTAAAGGACTCCAACCCCAGGACATTGAACAAATGTTTAAATATAATTGCATCTAAAAGGGGGAAACATGTCAAATTTATTTATATTTATATATTTAAGATGCTAAAGTCAACATATGGTTCAATTTGAAGTTCTAATTTTGCTTAGAAGTAAAAAAGCTGCTGGCACCAAATGTCGTTTTTTTTTTTTTTTTGTATCAGTTCAGGTACCACTTGGACACCTGCAGTTTTAAAAGTATAATTTTAGCACCGGTATCAGACAAAACCCTACGTGTCCCACTCTTGCAGGAGTGCAAGTACATGCACAGCAGCTTAGGATTGCAAGGACACACTACTTCCTCTGAAACCATTTTTCCCCCAATGAAAATTTTTTTTTTTTTTTCTTTTAAACATAAATTAGTCACATAGGGTAATTCTTTCACTGACAAGGCAGATGTCTCTAGAACTCTGCCTAGTGGTAATATACTTTGTATATGCTTATACGCTGCCCAGACAAGAAAAAAGTAAGTCACCATTTGAATTTAAATCAGCAAATACTTAAGCCAATTAATGGATCATTATTACAGCTCATCAACTTTATGCAGTGATACAGTGAAGTCAGCAGAGTACCTGAATCTAATGAATGGCCAGGCTATCCCATCAATGGATTTTTCCTTTCCTAATGGCATGGAAATATTAAACGATAATGCCAAGGTTCATAGGATTCGATTTGTGGAAGAGTGGTTCAATGAGAAGTTCTCACATGATTTGGCCACCACAGAGTCCTGACCTTAACTCCACTATAAGCATTTGGGATGTGCTGAAGAAGACTTTACAGAATGGTTCTACTCACTTCTCAATACAAGATATTGGTGAGAAATTAATGGAAGTGTGGATAAATATAAATGCTGAGATGTTGCATAAGCTTGTGGAAACAATGCCATGACAAATGTGTACCATGAACAAAAAATTCAAATGGCAACTGTTTTTTTGGCCGGGTAGTGTATAATTCTATATACTATTCCATTACATAATTCGTAGTCATAAATTCTTCGCATGCATTTTGGATTGGAACATCACATGTCCTATCACGTTTGGCTTTCAGAAAACTGCAATATTGTGATTGGCCGTGTAGGATGTCACTTAACACAACCCTTTCGTGCATGTAGTGAAAAATGCACTTAAGTGTACTTGAGTCATTGACAGAATGCGCGTAAGGGTCATTTACATGCAATATGCCCATATTTTGGTGTTTCTCCACCTAAAGCACATATCTAGCTTAAGCACATACACCTCAGACTAAAGTCAATGAGGGAATTCGCTTAATATAAATTTTCAAAAAAAGCACGCAGATATATGCTTTTTTGACTTAAGTGCATGGGAAAATATATATACCCCCAATAATGCATATTGGAGTTTTGCAGATGTACTGTAAGTGCACTGTAAACCACTCATTTTTTTTTCTATATAATATGATTCATTACAACTTCACTTTAGTGGTCAGGAAAAATAGAAAAACTTATATAAAACGGATTATTTAAAAAATAACGTGCTACAACATTAAAAAATACAGGCTTCAAGGAACACTACGGGGCAAAGGGGAACATCCACTTTGTCAAAACAACCCGGTATTATCTAACGCTATCAAAATGTATTGTGGCTGTGCATTTCATTCATTTTATTAACAGACAACTGCACAAAGTATGCAAACAACGTTAAAACACCATAGTAGATATTTATGGTGCATTTTGTAAAAGAATACTACTGCGGAAAAAAAAATCTAAACGGCCTTCTCTACTTCACGCATTCCAATGCAGTCATATTTTTATTGGTTTTTCTTTCCTAAAATACCCGAGATGCTATGACAAAGTAGCTGATGAAACAAACTGTGAAGTAGAAAACATGATACACATGCAAGAAATTGTTTTTTAAAATTACTTAAGCTATACTACTTCAGTTCACAAAAAAAAAATTAAAAATTGACAAAAAAAAAATTGCACAATCCCCCTTCACACATTCTTCTATTAGTTGTACCGAAGCCCACAAACCAACTTACCTTTATACAGCAGTCTTCTTCTGAAGGTTTCCATCACACTGCTCCAGCAAGATCTGGCAGGACAGACTTCTCCCAAGAATTTTTTAAAATAAAACTGAGAGCTGGTAATTGGAAAGGAAAAAAAGAGAATATCTGACCGGGCAAATTCCTCTTAAGAGTGAAGATCCTTTTAGAAGGGGGCATTTCTTTCAAATGCAAAAGAGGAGAGAAAATTTTAAGATGCTAAACAACAACTGAGGAATCTTTGCAATTTGCCAAAAGACCCAGGTTAATGACTACGATATTTTATAAAATGTATTAAATATTTCCTTTCAAGTCTGCCTTCCTGCTGTGGTAGACTGATACCTTGTTACTGAATTAACAGAAAAGGAAGAGAATTTAAGATTTACCTTAAAAACGCCTAAACAACATTTATAAACAATTTTCTTATATACAAGATGAATTTTCATTGTATTAAAAAAAATCTTTAAAATGTCGACGCAAAGAAGAAAGCGTTCATTTACTCATTTTGGGAGTACTGTTTTTCAGTTTTTTTAGTTCAAAACTAAAACAACAAAAACAAATGACACTGCCATTTGAATAAAGTTTTATTACTATGCTAACAAAAACGCAAAGTGCAAAAATGTACCTTCCTTTAACAACTGACAGTAATTTAACAAAATAGAAATACGTTTCGGTTGATTTTATTTTATTTTTTTTACATGAAAACGAAAGTTTTTAAACTAATTATACATTTCTCAAAACTATACTCTGCACCTTCCTGTGGCGAATAGAAATTTTATTTTCCCTATTGTACCCAAAGCTCTAAATTTATCAACCGAATTATGATCTTGTACAGACTAAAGATAAAACGTATGTTATACATTTCAGTGATTTAATTAAAATAACGTTAGACGTCTTATTTAAATTCATTAACGATCCAGGTTTGTACAGTCTTTAGAGTCTACATTACAGCCTTTAGGGCTCAAAATATGATTTTTTTAACAATCAAAACAAAAAAAAAACAAAGCAAGGTTACATTTTAAGCCAGTAAAGACGAAAATGAGACGAGTGTAAAAGCGGTTTAGAGAACGAGATGTCCGCACTAGAATTCCTCCTTTAAGAGCCACAGGCAAACAAAACGCGATCTGCCAGACGAGGGGGTGTATCGCACCAACGTGCGCCAGGAGACGACGATCTTGTCACTGATAATTTTAACCTGGAAAGAAAGCAAATCACGAGTCAACTGCCTTTTCACTGCACACAACACGCGTTTAAAAATTGGTCTTTTACCCTTGCTACAGGATTTGAGGTTTTTTGAGACTATGAAACCAGTTAGTTTGATGGTTCCCTACATTAAGGTTTGAAACACTAAGAATTTAGGACATACTTTACGATAATCGTCTATTTCTATTTAATGGCAGGACTCGTCATGAAGGCTTAAGTAACTTTTTAAAAAAACAAGCAATCAGGGTCAGCTGAATTTACCCTCACATAAGCTGAATTTGAACCTTGTGCTGTAGTAAGAAAAAAAAATTCTTCTGTGCAGCTGAACTTCATCCTCCTGCTGGAAGAAATGTCACCCTCAAGGGCAGATGCAGCATTAACCTATTCTCACCTGTTGAATACGCACTGATGTATGGTTAGTATGAGTAGCGTGCAGGCGGTGGTGGAGGAACAGGTTCCCTGGCACGAGGCATTCCATACATTGATGTCCTGGACATGGATAGAGGGGAGAGGCGGGAACGCTCATACGAGTAGCCATTCCCCGCTGTAGCAGAAGGAGCGGGAGGCCCCCTGCGGATGGGACTGCGGTCCCTTGAGAAGTATGAAGAAGGGGGAGGGGGCACAGGGTGACGCTCACAGGAGTCAAGAGCAGACGATGGTGGCCGCTCTCTTACGGCATTAGAGGGAGGTGGGGGAGGAGGTGGGATAGAGCTCACCCGTCGCTCCTCATACGAGGTTATGCCATATGGACGAGCGCGGTATTTTTCATAGTAATCCACCACCCCACAGTTAGCCCGTTCACGATCAGGGTAGGGACCTTGTCTGGGGGGTGCGGGTGGGGGTGGGGGTGGAGGAGGGGTATAACCAGGGGACACAGGATGACTAAAGCTATCCCGGTAGTAACCTGGTGGTCCAGGCTCAGGCCTATCCCCAGGAAATTGAGGGTACCAAAAACCTGGCCTATCAGGAGGGTGGTGTGGATATTCTTCCTCCTCCTCACCCCTTGGTCGGCTCTTTGAGATCTGCACATGAATCCGTTTTCCTTTAAAAGAAACCAATGTTAACTCACAAAAAAAACCCTGACAAAAAAAAAAACCACTTGATGACAAACGACATATTGAAAATTCCATGATACTGTTTCCCTCTCTTACCTCAGACTTTTCCCCAAAAAAGCATGTGTAGGAAGATACCCATATACAGACCACACATCTAGTCTGACATGAAGCATGACACTCAGCACTTAGCCAAGAAAGGCCTCCAAAGTTTTCAGCAAACTAACTTTTTACCACCATTTGAAGACGCTTAAAAAGACTTGCCAGGTGTGTTGAAAATTGCCAGCAATCACATTGATTCTTTTAAGCAGATCACAAACCTAGCACTTCCTTACCCTGAAAATCAGTATTGTCTAAGCCTTTGATGGCATCCATTGCTTCCTCTGAGTTTGCCATGTGCACAAAGGCAAAGTTCTTGATGGCAGTACATTCAGTCACAGTGCCATATTCTTCAAACAAAGCACGGAGTTCATCATCACAGCCCTTCTCAACATTTGCCACATGTAGCTTGACAGGTCCCTGGTTTTTACCATGGCTGGCCTCCACATTTATTGGCGTGCCGTGTAATTTGTAGAGATGTAGACTGCGGATGGCTTTTGTGGCAGTTTTACGGTCTTCCATGTGCACAAAGGCATAGTTTTTGATGATGGCACACTCAGTAACTGCCCCGTACTGAGAAAAGAGTGCCTGAATTTCATCTGCGTTTGCCTCACGTGGAAGGTTCCCGATGAAAATCTTAACCATTTTATTGCAAAAATGTCTTTAGAGCCTAGCAAAAAGAGATTGGGAAAAAAGTGTAAGCATTTTCAGCGGCAAACGTGAACTTACGCATTCTGTGAAAGTGTCTATAAAATGACATATTGGGCCCATTGCCTGTCCCTGAAGTAGAGATGGCTATGTTTTTAACATTATGTTGCTAGAAACCTCTAAGAAAGTCATACAAGTAAAACTTATCCGATTTCCTGTTTTTTTTCCCCCTAACATGACAACCTCTTATGAGCAAGGCACATGTCCATTGGGTTCATCATCTCCTAATTTGTTGTATTTTACATAGGTATGCATAGTTGATGAACACAACCAGGGATCTCACATTGTGACTACAACATAGACGCAAATAAACCCTTGGGATAAACATGAACTTTCAAATTTGTGTGAATTCTATGTGAAGTCAGTGAGTAGCCTATGGCACTGCATGCATGCACAACGCATTATTATTTTCTTTGTGCAACAAATGACCACTTAATGTTGCATACTGTCCCATAATGAATTGCTTAAACATGAGTGTCTTTAGAATGACTAGTCCATTTATTTATTCCAATACACACTAAATATACAGAGTGTAATTAGTAATAAAGCATTGTAATTATATACAGAAATTCATAATCTAAAAATCCAAGGGGTGTGCACTGTTGTCCCCCCCACCCCCACAGTCAACTTTAAAATCACACTTTACCAGATCTCTCTGTCTCATGTTGTTTTAAGAGTTATTATAACAGTTATTACATCATTTGTGCCATGAATATACACTCAGGGCACCTAAATGTAACCTAAGTGAAATGTTAAGTGCACGACCAAATATTGAAAAATGAATTAAAAATCACCTGTAAAGAAATATGGAAACGCAAGGAATGGGCAACAGTTGCCATTAACTCTAAATGCTTAACTAATATCTCATTACAGCTGACATAGCCTATTTTCGTACCAACACACAACATTAAACACAAATAGTAAATCACAGAAATGATCGCTGAGCATCACTGCCTGTATATTGCATATCAAAAAAATTTAAATGCCTGGCTTGTTTTTGATAAAAGAAATCACAGCTGCAAAACTGAATATTGAATATGATGCTAACTTCATCATGGTGTAACAAGAACATTTTTGTAAGATATATTCAACAACTGAAGTAGAATTTTATAAGCTGTGTTCATTTTATGATGCCTTTTAAAACTTTGCATGCTAGGCCTTGTAATGTGGGACGGCAAGCCCACTGTCCTTTGGCGGGCCTACAACTGGCAAGGAGCTTATCCCATACAGTCTATTATTGTTAATCTCCAAACAAAATATAGAAGAGTATGTTGATTTTGTTGAGTTGAAGTGTGATGAGCCTTGACATTTCTGACCTTTTTAGCTTACGGAAATAAGGCTTAGCTCTGTGCAGTGAGACTATCATACTTTTGTTCTAAGTGGTATGTGGAGTGTTCCCTTTACTAATATTTTTCCATGTTTTGGTGTTCTGAATTAAGCTTGAATGAAAGAGTCTGTAGAAAATTAGACAGCTATTTTTGTAATTTGTAACGTTTGGTGAGAATTCACAGGGCACCTAAGCCTATGCCTATCTAGTTTTCACTGGATTAACCATTCAGCTATTTGCTACTCTGTTAACCACCAGGACCAATTTCTATGTTGTCAATATCTGTAACAAAATGAGTTTCATCTATCCCTATCTTCACAATTACATCACGTTATAATAGGCAATGAAGATGAATACGTCGTACATACCATTTTGTCATATTCACTTCCTCTCAAAACCTCGTAAGTGACATTCATGTTGTGTTATTTATTAAACTAAGAAAGATATCAATATGAATCTTACTTTGTCGTTCTAAGTTCTCATTAGTTATAAACAGCAACAACGAAATGGGCGGGAAATTCGTTTTTGTATTTCTTGAAAAATAATGATTTTATAGATACGATGTATTCTTAGCCGAGAATGGAATACATCATCAAAGTTCAACAACACCAGGAAATGATTATTCGACCTGTATGAATTGAAGTTATAGTATCTACCAAACTAACTTTAACTACAATAATAACAAAACGCCAAACGTTTTCAATGGTGACCATTCATATACTCTCCAAACAGAGCTCGTTGCTTAGGAATCAAAGCAATTAAGAAGCACACCGACCCCTAAACTACCAGAAAGGCCGCAAAGCAAGAATGGCGGAGGCGACGACGGTAACAAACAGCAGTTGCGAGATCACTGATAATGAACTTTTACTTGACTACATAATCAGGACCATTTACGTTTTGGCAAAACCATGTTTCTGAAACACTTACTGCGTCTAGTTAATAAAACAAGTTACAAACTATGACCCAGCTTCGCATTACCTGCAGCTTTACTAGACAAGTACTTTGCTGAATATATAGGTGTAATAATTGTGTATTTTTTTTAACTAGAAATAATTAAGACCACGATAAAACTAATATTTCTGATACTGAAAATTTATTTACCAGAAACACCTTACCTCAGCCGTTCTACGTGTACATAAAAGAAAATGGCTTCTTTCCTCTTCTTCAGAATTTTTTTTTGTGCCTGCCCATGGAAATGCTTCAGGGTGGATTAAAAACTGCAAATTGATTGGAGTATTTTAATGTCGCTCAATATTTTGCTCTAGAGACGAAAGACCCATTGGCTGAACAGTTTTCATAAACCAATCAGCGTCTTTCATAAAGAAATATCCCCGCCCTTCCAGAGAATGGATTTGAAATAGCTGTATTGCTTTATAACCCCGCTTAGTACGGAAACCTTTCGCAAGGTGCAGGTCTTGGCAGCAAGATAGTTCTAAAATGTATTTTAAAAAGTGTTTTGTGGTTAGCCAGTTCTGGAGAATGTAACCGAGGTTTTTAGTTTAAAAAATGACTGCAAAACACTATTCACACTAATAAATACATACACACACACGGGAGTGAGCGAGCGAGAGACGGGCTACCCTGAAAAGGACACGAGCTCCTTTCAAAGCTTCCCAACGAGATGTTTAGGGGGAGCTCTTATAAATCTTCATTGTATGTTATAGCTAATATTTAATTTTCCGTACATTAAGGTTCCCACAAAAAGAACATGTATAAATATGTGACTGTTATGTGTTTCTTCGCTCATAGCAGTAGAATGTTTTACTCAGTAACTCAGATATTGCCTGCGCTGCTACGCACTTATATATATGCGCGTGCATGTTACTTCGGAAGGTGTGGTGCACACCAGAAAATAAAGCTCCTCCGAAAGCCACTGTGAGATTTCGAATCCTGTAGCCTTGTAATTGTGAACAGCGTACTGTATATTAATTAGACGTTTCAAATTCAGGAATGCATTTTGAAATTAGCCAGAGAATAAGTGTAAATATTTGCAATTAATTAATCACTTAGTAACGCTAGTTAACTATTTTAAATACAAAAATACTGCGTTTGATTTTCACAGGAAACCTGTCTGGACCTAAGTTTTAAAATTCCCCTTACAGATCTTTCACATTTTTGAGTCTGCACGTCACCCTTACTATTAATATTAATAATATTTTTTATTGGGGAACAAAGCTGAAAACCTCACTATAACTTAGGGTCACCACCTAATCCATGTCAGGGGGACACTATGAGCTACTTCAGGTCTTACAACTACTTAAAACCCCAAAGATCCTGTGCTTGGCAAATTCGTTCAAAACTTCGTGTGGGGCAACTGGTGTGTTCCTTTGACTAAAAGACTCATCCAGTTATTTCATATTAACAGTAGTGACACACGCCTGATTGTAGGAGACAGACCAATCAGCATACAGCAATAACTCGGTGCTAAAATGAAACCCCGGGTCAAATAGTACTTTACAAACCCTGTCCTGGCTCATAGTATCCCTCCGACATGGACTAGGCGATCACCCTAACTATAACAAATATTTGATTAACTATAATTACACTTTAAACTTAGTGATAATACCATGAAAACTCATGCAAAATGCACATCTTAAGTTTACAATCAATGAATGATGATAGAAATTAACTTTCAGTCATATTAAAATCGTAAATACAAAAAGCAGTCAGTAAAAATGTTTTATGTAATTTTGCTGCAAAAAAAACAGTAAATTTCTTTGAACCCCATAAAAGAAACCTAAACATTTTAGATATTATTTCACCAAAGACATTAGTTAACTGTTATACAGTTTCATCAAAATATTTTAAGTATTAAATGTTTTGTTTTATGTAAATGAAAACTAACCAATATGATCAAAGATCTGATTAATAACACTAAAGGTAAAATAATGTATTTCGTGTTGTATGAGGAAAAATAACAGAACACTGTACTAAATGCTACATATTAGTGTTAAATTACAAATGCCTTGAGAAATGATCATTTGTTAATTTTCCTACTAACCATAAATGCAATTCTAACTTATTTTCATACATTTCAACACATTTTACTGGTCATTTTAAATTTGCAACTATATATTAATGATATGTTGTTATTAATATTTGAATCATCTGACTTCAATTCTCTCCATTTCGTTCAGCGTAGAAAAGACCCCAGCGCTGATCTCCTCTCTCACAACGCTCAATCTTCTCTCTCCAGCCACTTGTTATGGTGTTGTAGTCCTCTTCAGAAAACTCCTGCACAAAAAAGTGTCATTTTTCTACTTTTTTTGCTGAAAAGCACTACAGATAAAATACATTTTTTTAATGCGTTCTGTTATCAGAGTTACTAAAACCTGATTTTTCCTAACCAGCTCAGTGGAATATGTCAGTTTTGCATTCTTTGGGCCACAATCTTCTGAGCATTTTCATCATTACAGATAGTTAATGGGGCACATTAGGGCTTGTGCTGCATTCGATTATTTCTGTCCGAGTCAGAACTCGGATTAAAACGTCACGAAAAACGTCACTTCCCTTCGGAAACACGCCTTTTTTATGACATTGATGTCGGACAGAAATTTGTTGTCCGAGTTGCCCCTGTGTCATCATTTCAACATGGTGGCTTACACAGTGAACAGTAATTCTATTTTATATATATTTTTAAATGTTTATTTTGTTAAATGTATTGTTATAAATTAATTGCACGTGGTCGATTTAAAGAATACCATATCATGATTGTACACATTATCCTAGCATGCAATATCAGATTTTTACCAGACTCGTTAGTGTGTTTTGTTTGTTTGTAGTTTGTTTGCCTCTCGAAAAAAGAATATCGCTATGGATCTACTAAAATGTTTTATAAAGCTTTTAATGTGGTTTGACTAGTTCGTATTTGTTTGTCTCTCGGAAAAAATAATCTCACTCCAAATCTGCTCAAATATAAAGCAACAACACACAACAGCGTGTTCATGGAGGCAGCCATGCTTGTTCCGAGATGTGGTAGCTCTCGAACAGGAGATTGTTGGACGTGATCTTGGAATTTCCGAGCTCCGAGAGATAATCGAATGCACCATTGTTCCTGTCCCTACTCCATGTCAAGCACTGGCTTGTGAGCTAGGTAGAGCACACAATCCTGCCAAGATAGCCAATGCCACAAACTGAGTTATTGCCAGGTTTACATTTCTCGAAGAAGATAATTGACAAACCGCCTGTCAAGGATCAGGCCGGATTTGGGGTGACAGTGTGGCATGGTGCATAATAAAGACCGGTAAAATACAACTAAGGCACAAAGCAAGAAACCAAAACTGAATAGAAATCACAGAACTAAACTGATACAAATGAAACACTAGGAACAAAATACAAAAACAGAGGAGGTGGGATTCGAACACACAAACAAAGCAGTTAACAGGTAGCAGTTAACGGGGGAAGACAGGAAAAAGAGACAAACAGGACCTGACCCTGACACCACCAGCAGCCCTGCAACAGTGTGGCCAGCACCAAGAATCAAGTATGGGCCTTGCTGGAACTGATGAGATACTATCATTGCCTTGTCCCCAACTTTCTTGCTCTCCCATGCTGCCAGGAGTCCACTATGTACCAGCAGGTGCCAATAATCACCATGCAGGAGGACAGCAATAACAGCTTCTTCATGGATGGCCTGGAAACCACCTGAGAAGAATGCCAACAGGGCGCAGCTGGTGGCCACTTATTACCCCAGCCAGGATGCAAGATTGTCCTTCCCAGTGGAGCTTAAAGCCCATGCTGGGAAGAAGGCAAGTTCTTGGGTAAGCAGGTTGTGTATGCTTTCTCTTTCACTGTCACTGAGCAGCCCTCAAGATGACTGCGCTAAGGGGACTACCACCCCCTGTCCGTTTGGGGGATAAACTGCATTCCCTGAGAACAGGTAATCAGAGCCCCTTTGTCGCCTCTCTCCTGTGGTCCTCTCCCTCCTCCCTAAAACCTTACCCTCCAGGGGAATTTTTTGGGTATTTGTGTCTCCTGTGCCTCCTTGGCAATCACAGCCCCATCAGGTGCATTTGTCTTAATAATATGTATGTAAGGATATATGTATTCATACCTCTATGAACTCTTCCTTGATGTCTTCTGCTCTTTTCAGTTCCCTCTTGATCACCTGAATGAACTGGCTGGTCCTGTCTTCCAGACGCACTTGAATGAACCCTGCTTGCTCAATCATCTAATAAAAAAAACAGACTTGCATAGCTATACTAAGAAATTGTAGTTTGGTATTTTATGATATATGTAAATCAACCAAATATTATGTGAATAATATGCAGCTTCTGATAAAATATTTATGTTCAAATTTATGTACAGTACCTTTCCATATTTTTCTGGAGTGAGAAGGAGGTAGCCCCTTTGTCTGACATACTCCTGAAATTCGGGTGACCATGGCTTCTCTCCACAGCAGTAGTCAGTAATTAGTACCTTTCCTCCAGGCTTTAACCACAGCTGCAGACAGAAACACATGTTAATCTTTATGTAGAAAGTTTACCTACACATTAAACAATTACTAGAATTGCTAGCCATAAAACCTCTAAAATTCTTTGGTCAAAAGAGTTTGCTAAAGAAGTGTATATCACTTAAAATTAATTCAGATAAACCTATTCGATATTACTGGCAAATGGATCAACGACTGGTTGCAGTGTTTATGGACTGATGAATAACCGACCCATTTTCTGGTTTTTAATCTTTGTTGTATTTAATCTCTATTAGTCTTTGATCTGGAAATTCATCTTGTAGGATTAGAAGTTACTAAAAATGTTTTTTAATAATGTTAAAAATTACATCAAAGTTTATACAGCAACATTTTATCAGTTCATCAAGGATTTCATGATTCAGCAATGATTGAAATTAAATCAAGCAAACACTGTCATATTTGAAAGGGCTTGCAATTTTTCAAAATTTACTGCAACTTTTCTGCAAGAAATGGCTAAATCAATAGACAGCTTGCATTTGGAGCCGGACACATCCTGTGAGGCAATTGCAATGCACATCACATGTGTCTGCAAAGAAGATAAGTAAAGTGAACAAATGTCATTTATCAAAATGTTGAGATATTGAAAGGTAGTCTACATAGAACTAACAGTAGTCTACATAGAACAAACATTAGACATTTTGGAAGTGAAACTTTGTCAATGCATTTAACTGCACCAGAAGATGGAATAGCTCATATCCATACTTCCATGAATGTTAAATAGCTTTTAATTACACAGATAGAGCCATGGCAGAGGAAAAAATTACAATAACCAGGCGAAAGCTGACAACAGACTTATTTGCAACTGTTGAATTGAGAGCTTATTTTCTAAATTTCCTAAGATTTAACTAACTGGTAGGGATTATGTATATATTACATTCTAGGGATCAAATGTCTCCATAATATGATAAAAACCTGTTTCTTCCTGTTTCTTGGCGTTGTGGGGGCCATTTTACATGGGGAAACTCGATTTCATAAAAATCTGTAACTGCAACCAAAAAACTAAGGTCTTGTATTTTGCTTGATTACTTATGCTTAAGGTTAGGGCTGGGTAGGGGTCAAGATCATCATTGCTGTGATTAGGGTTCTTTTCACAGAAATGAATGGATGGTCCCCACAAAGACATTACAAACATATGCTTGTGTGTGTGTTTGTGTACACAATATCCACAATTTTGCCAATTTACGCAAAGTTTCTGCAAATAAAGCACATAGAACTACAGGTAAGATCAGGTTGGGAAGCATGCGCTAATGCATCGGGTTGCCGCATCCAACACACAACAAAACTCCTCGGGATCCCAGCCAGCTACCCCCCAGGCAGACACACGGTCCAGTCCCACCCTCCACCCTCTCTCAACAAGGTCGACATTCTCCCCACAGAGACACACAAGAACCACACAAGTTGTGAAATTTTGAGAATAGCTACTGCAGAATTAAGAATTTTTAGCTGCAGCTATTATGAAAAAGCTGCTCAAAACATGATGCCATGTATATGAAATGTAAACTTTACAGAAGATAAAATTAATTATCTGAAACCGGCCCTGGACTTTTGTCCATACAGGCCTATACATATGTACGGCAGTCTGTGACTGGTTCACCAACAACCCAATATTCAGCAGCATCTTTCTCCCTGCATATTCTCCCTTCTTAACCCCACAGAGGAGTTTTTTTGGCATGCTGGTGGGAGGTCTATGACTGAGACCCGTACATCCATGTTCACCTGCTCCAGGCCATGGAGGCAGCTTGTTTAGATATTGTGGTTGAGACTTGTCAGGGGTGGGCAACTGCCTGGCTAAGGCTCATATTGCCCGTGATGTTGATGAGTCACTGGCCTGACCCAGATCAAAGACGGGATGCTGAGGCAGAATAAATGTTATATCTTTCTTTATGTACAAATTGTTCTTTTTTCTTTGGCTTATATTGGTGAATTCATGGAAATGATTTCACTGTATTACATGTTCTTTACCACTAACCCTTTTACTACGACATGAGAAAGCCTACCATAGTCACAGCGGATGCAGCAGCTATGGCTTAGATGCAGCTATGATAAAAGTCCATGGGAACAGAATGCTTCCAGTGGCTTTCTGTTCACAGTCAATCACAGCAGTGGAGCTGCTTCTCGCAGTTCAAGAAGGAGTGCCTGGCAGCTGTGTGGGCATGCGAGCATTTTGCTCGCTATCTTTTGGGCTTAAGCGAATTTTCGCTGCAGACCGACCACAGGCCCTTGGTTTCTCTGATAAATACTTGCAATCTGGACAAGAAGTCTTAACATTGCCAACATCTGCTCACTCGCCTGATGCAGTTCAATGTCAAGGCACTCCATGTGCTTGGTAAGTCGTGGCCGACACACTGTCACATTACCCACTTAGAGACAGTGGAAATTCTGGAACAGAAGCTGTAGTCCAAGCCCATGTGGACAGAGTGAGAGTCTGACCAATATCAGAAGCCAAGTTGGAAAGTATCCGGAGAGCTACCAGCTCTGATCCAGACCTTCCCCGAGTTTTCCGCTACATGGACAGCAGATGGCCGAGCCAAGTGTCCTATGAACTAAGAGGGTATCATGCACAGAGGGCCACACTCTCGGTAGAAGATGGACTTCTCATGTGCGGAGACAGGATTGCAATCCTGACCTCTATGCGGGAGGACATTCTCTGCCAACTGCATGAGTGTCATCATGGCTTAACTAAATGGTGTAAGTAGGCCAGAATGTCAGTTTGGTGGTTGGACATTGGCATGGATTTGAGCATGACCATCAGAGCATGCAGGTTCTGCCAAGTGAACAGTCCGACTCAAAGAAAGGAGCCCCTTATAACACCAGTGCCACCAGGTCCATGGTTCCATATTGGAGCAGACCTATGCAAGCTATCTGGTAAGCATTACCTAGTTGTTGATTACTATTCAAGGGACATTGAGTGTACTCCTCTGCTATCCACCAGTTACGGGTACTGTTTTCTTTATGGGAAATGCCATCCTTGTGAAGGGGGGAAATGTGACGAATAGTTATTGGTTATACAAATTCCATAATGCAATGTTCCATCAGAATATGTCACCCCTGGGGATTGTGGGTATCTTTCAATGATTACAAGTAAAGTGCTGCGTTGCCCTGTATGGAGAAGGACGTTAATTAAAAATAAGCAAACTACTCACAGTTCACTCTTGTCTTCAGTAAGTCCTATGATGACATGTATTTAATGGCTTTAATGCTTCGTAAAGTAGTTCGTTATCTAACACTTCAGATCAATCGTTAATTAGCAAGTCTTTCTCAAATCTCTTCGTAACTAAAGTAGTTTGTAATCTTGCTCATAAATTTATGAGCATTATTTTCCATGTCATTCTTTATTTGAACTTTTGCCAGCTGTCCTGTCACAGAAACACAGAGATCAGCCAAAGTAGGTGACATAACCACACCGTCATTTTTATGAGGTCAATATTGCAATATAAAATCTAGGTAATGTAAGATAATGTAGAATATAAATTGACGCAAAAGGGGCTCATTGTTGTAACCCGCATGCAATTTCAGTGCATAACAGGGTTGTATACCACTCAGATTTGACTTGAGAAATACTTTGAAAATCAAATTCAATTCATAAAATTGGTTGAAAACCCAGTGTACGATTGCAATTTGAATTTGAATATAGGCCTAAGGAAATAGAATTAGAATGGAATTGATTTCACATAAATTCATATACATAGTGAAGATGCAGCTGTAACAATACAACTTAATATTTCAGTATGAATTATACAGCATGTTAACATAAACAGTATTCACTGAATCCCGCCCCTACCCCGCGCAACTGCATGTATTTACGGCAGCAGAAATGACCCGTCGGTCATGCCCCCCATTTCAGCACCTGCCTGAAAAGTCTCTGCATGTTACTGTTATTCAGAATGAAAGGATGTCACATTTGAAGTGAGGTGTCACAAACAGAATAAATAATTTAACTGTCATTTTGGGTACTATGGTGGAAGAGCACTTCATGCAGTCATACAGGTAACCCTGTCACAACCCTATCCATCTGACAACCCGCAGACACTCACAAGAAAAGCTATTGCAAAGTTCTCACAAATGGTAACACACATAAACAGTTAAATATGCATAAATAATAATTATTATGTCCATGGAAAAAAGACTTACAGGGCCAAGAAAAATAAAACACATATTGTTACAATAGGCTTACAATCATGCCAATACAAAGTTCACTTCACTCATTACTACATACATAAAGTCAATATATATACACATCTACCATCTTGAAAGTAAATAATTATGCAATTTTGTTTTGCTAGATTAAATGCCATTCTTGTTTGTATGATTACATTGAGTTGCTTTGCACTGAAATGAATGCCAATTCAACATCTTACAGGATGTGGCCATTTCAATCCAAATTTCAATTAATGAATGGAAAGGGGCACAATTCATAAATTCTGAACTCCCTGGTATAATGAGTTAACTAATCAAACTTGCTATGTCTTCCGTCACATCCTTTGAATTGAGAAAGTGAATTACCCCTTATGACCAGCAATGGTAGAGAACAGTGCCATTTCAACTAGCAAAGTTACTTGTCTAAATGTTGCTTTTGCTGGTGGCCATGAACCCCTTGGACTATCTCAGTAGTGAACATTTCATAGAGGAATACAGCCTGGCCTGGGGTAAATTAATGAGCCTCCTTGGTCTGAAGCAGGATAAACTGAAAAGAGGAACACACTGGAAAATTGCCCTCGCTTTCATGCCACCGGTGGAATTCAGCAAACTTACAGATGCACATTTCCACATTGGTGCACCACTACTAAAAACACCTTTAAGTCTTTACTGATTGAAACATTACCACTGGGCAGAATAATTACCTAGTTAACTACTCCACTGAATTCAAAGTTTCTTTAGATAAAAGTGTTCTAAGATATTTGATCAGAAGCAAATCACATTGTCATAGTTTCCCCATGTTTTTAATAATAATAATAATCATTTTATTAATCCCTATGGGGAAATTGTCTTTATGCCTCCCTCAACCTACCCTTTATAGAGTAAACTGTCCGTGAGGGGCAGCCACCCGTGGCAGCACCCAGGGAGCTGGGGGTTACGAGCCTTGCTCAAGGCCCACAAGCTTGTGATTACAAGCACACAGGCTTAACCAACTGAGCCACACGCTGCCCCCTTTTTTACGCCGTTGTGGTTTGGACATCAAATACATACATTAAGGAGAAATAATTCCCTTCTGCATTTTGCCATCGACCCATGACTTGTTCAAGTAGCAAATACAGGTAAAACTACTGAGTATTAGCTAGAGCATCTGTCCCTTTTTACCCCACGTATTTAAAGTGTGTTCCTATAAAAGCTGTCGATACACACCCCCCATGCACCTGCCTCTAAAAAAGTCTCTAGGTATATCATGGCACAGTAATGGTTTATCCAAGACCATGGTACAATAAATCCTGCGCATCTCCTTTACAAATGAATACATACACACATTTTTTCCTTTTTTCTACCAAAAATATATGCATAAATGTTTCTGTTCAATATACCCCAAATTCACCATGTCTGTGTTTTCAGTACATATCCCAAAAATACTTACATAAAAATGCTTGAAAAGGTCCAACTTATCAGAAATATGAAGGATTGTATCCCTGCTATAAATAACATCAAATGAACTTTCAGGGAAGCTTCTCTTGGTGGCATCTCCAAGCTCAAATTGCACCTGTGATTGGAAGAAAATACAATTCAACAAAATATTTGCAGTATGCATTTATAGTTCTACATTAGCAAAGAAAGATACATGTAGGAGGTTGGACAAGTTAATTTAATGAAAAGGAAAAACTGGCAGGGTGAGTTCCAGGGTTGGGCATTTGAATCATTTGTTTGAGGTTTGCATGTTTTTCCTGTGCCATACAGCTTTCCTCTGGGGTGTTCAAAGACAGGCCATTATGCTAATTGGTGAAGGAATGAATTAAAGTTGTATTTATATAGTGCTTTTTAAGGAACCCAAAGTGTTTTACAGAAGCAATGGGGAGCCACGTCAACCCCCACCACTGTGTGGTACCAACTTGAATGTTGTGACGGCAACCATTCTGCACTCTCACCACACAGTAGCACAGGGGGTGAAGGGGCAGGATCAAATTCACCAATTAGATATAGGGGATGATTAGGAGGCCAGATTTGATAGGGCCACAATGGGGTATTTTGGACAGGACATTGGGGAACCACCCCCATTCTTTCGAAAGGTGCTCATCTTTTATGACCTCAGTCAGTACCTCATCATCTGATCTGAAGGATGACACCATTTTTATAGCAGTGAACCCTTTACTGCACTGGGTCATTGAGATCCACACAGACCACCAGATGGGCTAACCTATTGGCCAGACTAACACCTCTTACAGGAGCAGCCCAGCTTTCCTAGTTGGTCTCCTATCGAAGTATTAGCCAGCATGTGCATGCATCTGCATTGTGATGGACTACTGTAGCATCCTGCCCAGAATGTATCCCTGGCTAGCACCTTATGTACCCCCTACAGTACTCATTGGTGATTAGAAGATCGGTGTATGGAAAAAAAGAGTGGGGCTCCAGTTTGGTTAAGTTTATGTAAAATTGTAAATGCTTATTAATGCTCCCCTCCTGGAGCCGTCACCTTATCGTGGTGGAGGGGTTTGTGTGTTCCAGTGATCCTAGGAGCTATGTTGCCCGGGGCTTTATGCCCCTGGTAGGGTCACCCAAGGCAAACAGGTCCGGGGTGAGGAACCCGA
>JAODKC010000002.1:17377646-17398071 GCA_026777985.1 Mormyrops attenuatus
AGATGAGGTGGCTCGGGCATCTGGTCAGGATGCCTCCTGGACGCCTCCCTGGTGAGGTGTTCCGGGCATGTCCCACTTTGAGGTGTTCCACATGTCATTTTGTGCAAATGCGCTATACAAATAAAATAAAACTGAAAAACTGAACTGAATAATAATAATAATAATATAATTTGTGGTTAATACATTAAGTAAGAGCTTGTTCATGATTAATTAAGGGAATAATAGTATATTTAGGCAAAAGTAGTTTGAAAGTTGTGTTTTGTATTTACCATACAAATTCACCACTACAAAATGATAGAAGGTTTCAGGAAATGTGCTTTGGTAATTCAGAAAAACTGTATTACGCTAAATAGACAGTACTTTTCCAAACATGTTATAACATCTTTATAAACCCCCCTATGATCAATAAAGTTAATCATAACCTTAATCAAATGAGTCAGCTGTAAAATAATGCTCAGATTGTAGTGTGCTACTAAAAATGAAAGGATTGGATATATTCTTGGTCAAAGCTTCCTGCACTCCGGTGTTTTGGCTTTGCGGTTAGTTGGTGTACTAGCATGGTTTGTTTTAGCCAAGAAATAACAAAAATTTTAACTTTCAGTTTTTAATTTTAAAGTTAATTTTACATTACTGCTCATACTATTTAAGTCAGTGTGGTTTGTTGGACTAGCGTGATTGTTTTTAGCCAAGAAGCTAGCATACCTACACTTGAAAGACTCATGCCTCTTCTATGTTCCTGACAGCCTGGTGGCAGTCTGAGCCTCACCACCAAGCTAATAATAACAGATACTTTATTGATCTATTTCTTTATTGAAATTCTCTTTTTTATGCCTCCCTCAACTTGCTCTTTGTAGACTAAGTTGTCTGTGAAGGGCTGCCACTTGCAGTGGCACCCAGGGAGTTTGGGGTTAATGGCCATTCTCAAGGACCTGCAGACTTGCTGAGGTTGGGTTTGAACCAATGCCGTTCTGATTACAAGCACACAGGCTTAGCCCACTGAGCCACGTGCTGCCCACGTGCAGCTATAACTTCTTGTGCTCCACCAGGAAAGGTAAAAAAGCAGGGGGTACAGCAACCATCCTCCAAAAAACCTCACTTGGTTTTAAAGACATTACAAATTATGATTACACCTTTTGAATATCAATCTTTTATTTTTAGTAGCCCCCCCATACTATGTAAGACCATTTACAGACCACCCAGACTATGCACCTCTTTCTTCTCAGATTTCTCTGAATTAATCTCAATTATTCATGCCAACTGTAAGAGAAAGATGGCAATTACGTCGTCCACATAGCATAGAATTAATAACAGTTGCTCACTGTCCTCCTATTACTGTAATATTCTGCAAAAGTTGTGATTGCTCAACTCCAGTACTCACAGTTCGGAGCACCTCCAACTCCACCTAGCAGACATACATATGAGGTGATGGAGGTATTGATTGATTCTGTTGGTGTTGGACTAACCACCCCAAGATTCTAATGCGTCCTCCAATACATCCATGATTCACCCATATCATTGTGCCGAGGACGAGGTCTGCAATGTGTTTTTCTGGAAGTAATTGTACAACTTGTTTGTGGGATGCTTATCTTGAAATTTTTGTTCTGGAACATCTACCTTGCTTCTCTGAGAAAAAGAGAAAGTGTTACCCAAAATGTTTTACAGCTGCAAGCAGTCTCATTTCACTCAGATGTGTCCAAGGACAGTTGTCCTGTTTCTCATGAGAATTGGAGGACCAAGAACGCACTGCCTGAGGGGAGGGGTGAACCTGCGCAACTCATTCCCTGCCCACACGCACAAAGTCATCTTAGACAGCTCCCAATTTAGTATAAAGGGTATCACTTTACAATAAGGCTCCCTTTTGAGAATGTCTTCACCATTCTCCATTCAAAGGATTTGAGTGTCTTTGACATCGTATAATGTGGGACATCGTATAATCAGCCTACAAATTTATCAGATTTGCTTTTATCCTATGAGCCCTCTAGAAGTCCTACTGTAGATCTTCAGGTAGTGGCCTTTTAATTATCCTCAAAGTGCAAACAAAAACCCATGGTGAAGCATCCTTCTGCTACTATGATCCATTCATAATTTTGCTCACTATATTTTAACCTGCCTCTAGCACTTCATGCAAACTTCTGAGATCCATGATAACATTTCCTTATTTCCTGTTCTTATTGTCATTTCCTGCTTTTATTGTTATGTCTATTCTTTTATTTTTTACTTATCTATTTATTTGTTTATTTACCTTTTTATAATTCTTTCATGTCTTTTGTCCCTTTTGTCCCTTTATTTTTACATAGTTTGGGTGAGGGTGGCAGTAGGGGTGGGTTAATAATGTTTTACTATTATTATTATTATTATTATTATTATTATTATTATTATGTAAACCATTTTGTGTTGCATTGTGTTTACAGGAAAAGCGCTATATAAATAAAGACTGATTGGCTGATTGATTGATTGATTGACATTAACTGCACCCCGTAGAACATTCTGTGCATTTTCATAATGCATCCATCCATCCATCCATCCATCCATCCATCTTCTGCCGCTTATCCGGGGTTGGGTCGTAGGGGCAGCAGTCTAAGCAGGGATACCCAGACATCTCTCCCACCAGCCACCTCCTCCAGCTCCACCGGGAAAATATCAAAGTGTTCCCAGGCCAACTGAGAGATATAATCTGTCCAGCATGTCCAGGGTCTGCCCTGTGGTCTCCTCCTGGTTGGACATGCCCAAAACACCTCCCAGGAAGCCATCCAGGAGGCATCCAACTGGACCCTTTCAATGCACAGAAGCAGTGGCTCTACTTTGAGCCCCTCCTGAATGTCTGAGCTCCTCACCCTATCTGCAAGGCTGAGCCCAGACACCCTGTGGAGA
The DNA here is from genome assembly GCA_026777985.1 of Mormyrops attenuatus. Lineage (NCBI taxonomy): Eukaryota > Metazoa > Chordata > Actinopteri > Osteoglossiformes > Mormyridae > Mormyrops > Mormyrops attenuatus. The sequence continues at coordinate 17,380,518 of JAODKC010000002.1, forward strand.
AAACTCCTTAATGCCAATTGCATTTGTGATCTCATTCTTTCAGTCCCTATGCAAAGCTCATGATTAGGGTAGGAATGTAGATTAACCGGTAAAGCAAAAGCTTTGCCTTCCGACTCAGCTTCCTCTTTACCACAACAGAACAGTATAGCATCCGCATTACTGCAGACGCTGCACCAATCTGTCTATCAATCTCCTGCTCCCTTCTTCCCTCACTCATGAACAAGATCCCGAGATACTTCAACTCCTCCGCCTGACACAGCAGCTCATCTCCCACCAGGAGAAAGCTATCCACCCTTTTCTGGTCGAGAACCATGGGCTCATCCTCATCCTGGCCACCTCACATTCAGCTGCAAACTGCCCCAGTACATGCTGCAGGTCACAGTTCAATGACGCCAACATGACCACATCATACACAAAAGCACATCATACACAAAAGATACAGTCCTGCGGCCCCTGAACCAGACCCTCTCCACCCAATGGTTATGCGTAGAAATTCTGTCCATAGAAGTTATGAACAGAACCCATGACTGGCGGAGTCCAACACCTACCGGAAACGAGTCTGACTTACTGCTGACAATGTGAACCAAACACTGACCATATACCTTTTCCAAGTCCACAAAGCACATGTAGACTGTGGATGGATGGATGGATGGATGGATGGATTTGAGTGTCTTTGACATCGTATAATGTGGGACATCGTATAATCAGGGTTGCATATAACTGGTATGCAAGTACGCATTCACCTTTAAAAGCGATATGTGCAACAATCGATTGCTGTGACAGTGCAATTGTGTACGTATTTTATGTGCATTTCCGCTGATATGACAAGAAATTATTGTGCATTTTAACCTGTATATGCTAATTCGTACTTCATTTGCGGTATAGAGGTTAAAATGCACGGTAATTTCTTGTCATATCAGCGCAAATGCACATAAAATACGTACGCATTTGCACTGTTACAGCAATCGATTGCCGCACGTATTGCTTTTAAGGGTGAATGCGTACTTACGTACCAGTTATATGCCGCCCTGTGTATAATCCTCATTATAATGGAAAAACATCAGACTTGACTGACCAAGGGTACATTCTCCTTAATGGCTCTCTCCATTGCAATTTCTATCATATTTGATGACAAATCCATGCCAAGAACTTCCACACCAAATGTCTGTAAAGCACCAGAAAAAAAGAATTATATAAATGCTCAACAAGGATGCTACCAAAACACAAATGACATTAATAATAGTGGCTCTTACCTTTGCCATGTAGAAATCCCCACCCCCTATTCCGCATCCTACATCAAGAACTTTTTGGCCAGGTGATAAATTCAGGAGGTCAACAAATTCCTTTGAGGTTAACGATAATTAGGTGTAAAGACAGCATTATGATGTTTGCATTAAAATACAAAAATCAAATATTCTTTTGAACCAAAGAATTACTAACTGCACTTATTACTCTTGGGTCTATATAAGGTTTGACCAAATCAAGGAAGAATAAACAATTCCAACTGAGGAGATGGGTTGATACATTTTTTAAAGTTTGCATTCTGGGGCTACCTTGGTGGTGCTCAGCCCTCCTGTGCTGACATATCCAGGTCCAAAGATCATCTCATATCTCAAGATGCCACGCTGTGTGTACTGTTGATTGTCCAGGAACTGCTGGAAAGTGTTGTATCCCTGATGGCCGGTTGTATTACGTGGGACCTTCTGCAACAGCCAAGAAACCTGATTCTGATATTTTTTCACCTGTAAAGAAAAAATAAAACATTTTAAAACTCACAATTATATCTATTTATTTAGCAGTTGCTCTTTGTACAAATAGTACATACAGTAATAAGTATAAATTTACGAATCAAAAACACTTGAATTCCTACATTTGACATACAACAAAAGCTTTATTTTTTGTTATTAAAAATAGGGTGCATATAGTTTTTGCAAAAATCTTAATTCAAACCTTGTGATTTCACAGATGCGCATGAGAGATACACTAAAAAAGATCCATGCGTTTTCTATAGCAACTTATCCAATGTAGGGTTATAGTGATGCAGAATGAAAGATGCTATTCCATCACAGGACATATACATCACAGAGACAGCAATGCTAGACCACCCCAACACAAAGATGCTTATAAATCATATAATAACTATATGCCATCGGAACAACAGTTCCCCTGACAGCTCTGTCACCCAATTCCCATCATTCCCTACTCTTCCTACTTCCCCAACCTCTACAATCTCTACCCACCTTACATACTTTCCCCATCTCTCCAAAACATCTTTATTAAAAGCCCAACACAGTGTGTCTTAAAGTAATCAGGCTCACCTGATATGTAACTGTCCTTTTATATTCCAACTCTAACTGACACTACACTGGTACAATTTATCTCAAAATGAAATCAGATCATCAACTATACAATGCTCCCAGGAAGTTTGAAAAAGATCCATCAAATACGTTTTGAGTTATTGTATTTGCATGATCAGGGGCCTTCTGCAGTTCCCGTTTCTTCAGTTGCTGCCACATATTACTGCTGCATTTGAAACAAATTGGTACAATTTGTTTCAAAATTAAGTCAGGTGTAGTATTCAACCTTGTAATGATTTTGTGAAATGGCAACAAATTCCATCAAAACCTTTTTGACTTATCATTCACAAGGTCAAGTGTTTTCAGCAGTCACCCTTCCCTTTGTTTTCACTAAGCAACACTGCTCCAATTTTGCAGCAATTTGTCTCAAAATATGTTCACCCATACAAATGTTCACCCATACAATGTATTTGCAAAATTTTGAAATGATCCATAAAATGCTTTTTGAGCTATTGTGCCACTGAGATCAAGTGTCTGCAGCAGCAGACAGGTCCCTAAACCACATATATTCCCCATCTGGGGAATAAAAATATATCTGACATAATTTTCATTATTTTATTGAGTATATAGATATTCTGGGAAACAATAATTTTCATTTCCTGGTAAAAAATATTCTTGGTTAAATATTAACGGAGTGTACCAGTTAAATATGGTTAATAATAAAACAATATAATGAACTCTTAAAACTGAACACACGGACCAGAGAGGACATTCACTGAATTGCAAAAAATGTGAGTAAGTATATATATGTATATACCTGGATATAGGTCTGGACTGCCTTTGACATGACAATATCAAAACCAAATGTTTGCTTTGTTTCCGTCTCCTGCCAAGTAGCTGAAGTCATCAAGTGGTTGTAATGGGCAGGTGTACGGTACTGAGTGGGATTAAAATCTCTTCTGCGATCTCCTGTGCAAAGACATAAATCAGTCAAGACCCAACAAATCCTCATAATGTACACTATTACAAATAATGACAAAATATTCATTGAATAAACTGTAAAAACATGGAAACATACTATTAAAGGTATGAAACCATTTAACCATTCCAGCTAAAACTGAAAAGAAAAATAAAGAGAACTCAAAAAGAAGAATTGAAAATGGTGAACACTATAAAGTTATACATCAACATACAAATATTTTTACCTGACTGGTGGAAGCAGGACTCCCTAAAAAAGAGGTACCCTCCTGGCTGAAGCCAGCTCAACATGCTTTCAGTTAGAGACAGAAGTTCCTCGTCAGTCAGGTACATCATCAGCCAATTAGAGAAGATCAAATCGAAACTGGATGACATAAAAAAGGAAAAACAAACTTTTAGATCTCTGTGATTGTTATTTTCTTATTTCCAGAGGAAGCACCTTATAGCATTTGGACCCAGTCTTTAATTAAATAATGAAGGAAAAAAAACTAATACAGCATTTCTGACTTTGCATCACAGATACGTGGTTCCTAAAATTCATGTAGCTCCAGCAAATTAATTATTTGTTCTATTGTTCCACCATCATGAATTATTGAAATTACTGAAAAGCAACTAGTCAACAACTTAAAAAGTCAGATAAAGATTTAAACCTACTTCCTATATGAAATTAATACTTCAACTACTGTATAATATCCTGGATCCTGTTCAAAAGTGATTAATACTGTAGAAGTGACTGAATTAAGATGCTTGCACTTAATTGCACTAGTGTAACTTGGTTGTTTTTATTGTTACATGAAAAGCAGTTTTAGAGCCGTTTTCCAAACAGGTTTAAAATTTAGATTGTTCTTTTACAAATGAAGTGGTTGTTGGTGGATGCTGTGGAGTGAAATACTTATGTTATAGATGATTTATCTGACCCATGCAACACAAATATTTCTAAGTTATTCTGTCTTTATTTTGAGACTTTGGAATAAAGAGAATGTCCAAACTCAATAGCTGTAGTTTTTTTACAAACAGGAAACCCTGTATTTGCATTTAATTTCAACCACATTTTGTTTTGATAAGTATTTGTGACGTCTCACATACAGTATGGCTTGAACTATATCATGTATCGCTGTTATGCCCAAAATAACTGAAGATGTTTTCACACCAGCACTTTTTAGTCCGGTGATCTGACATTATAGCATGCCTATCAGAATAACAGGTCACAGGATCTTCATCCTGTATATTGAAGTAAACTTCAGTTTGTAAACTTGTAGTGTTTTCCCCTTGGTTCCGTTTAGTTTCACACAGAGAAAAATCCAAGCAAAGCAACAATGCACCACTACAAACCACGTGAGAACATTCATTCTGCTCTGAGAATGAATGTACTGAGATACACTATTTGTTCCATATTGCTAAACCCCATATACCTGCAATTCCTAGTACATGAGCACTTTTGAAACTATTGCTATCCTAAGCGCAGTGATGGGGAAGCTACTTTTCAAGCTGCAAGCCACACTACAAGCTACAGAGAAAAAGCGGCTAACTACATTGAAGCTATTTCATCCGGCAATACTGAGATTCTCTCAAAGCAAATTAATTAAAAAAATGTGAAACATGATGTTAAAAGTCATACGAAAATCTATATTTTTAACAATGTAACATCAAATCACAATAAGGTTTCAAAAAGATTTCTTTGACTGGTGTAAACCAAGAGTACTTCATAATTGCCGTGTGAAAACTGGGGACAGATAAAAGAAACAAGGAAAACCAGGAGAACCAAAGTGCTCCTATGCATTTTAATGAAAGTGTCTAAAATATTGCTTGCCATGAAGTATTTTTCAATATACATCCCCACAGTATTCAAGCAAAAAACACCGATCAGAAACACCTGGTGGCTGAAAATACTCATCTCTGTAAAGAGAGAAAAATAATACCTAATTATTGACGTATTAATCAGATGGACATTACAAAAGAGAATTGCCCTATGACCACAATCTGTTCCAACTGACAATCTTAAGTCGATTTGGTGGTAGGTCAGCCCTTTATTTTATATGCAAAAATGATCATATGTATAGTATACTGCATAATAAAATGTTACTTTCTTTAAGTCATATTGTTTGGTGTTTTTAACCTTTTTATCACATTTTTCTTAATTTATTATTGTTACACAAATGAATATGAATGTTTACTGTACTGTGAGCGCTGCAAACAGTAGCCTGAGCATGAGATGAATGAATCATGAAGCATCTCGTGGGGATGCTCGCACTGCTGGCAGTTGGGGCAGAAAGTGTCATACACTCACACGGGGCAACACTCCCGCTGCCAGACGTGGTGTTGTTATGGTCACATATTGGAGCGGCTGTCAAGTCATAAGTCGTATAGGTCATAAGTCGACGACGACCTGTAGTATTTTTTAACAATGTAGAGTTTTGCCACGCTACATTACTATTTGTAAAAAAATAGTTACTCAAAAAGCTACAGTGTTTTAAAAGTAGCTACACTACTAATAAGCTACTGAAAAAAAGTAATTAAATTAGTAGCACTAATTGTAGTTAGCTACAGTACCCGCCAACACTGATTATCCGATTGTAAAACTGCCATTGGGGTGTTACTGTTAATTTCCATACGTTCTAAAGTGAAACTGTAGAAATATACAAAATATTGATTACATAAGACTTCTGTACAGTACAATACTGAGCAATGGATTGCAAGCTGAAAAATTAAGTACATATACAATCATGTATGTGTTATAAATGTACTTTAAAGAGTTAAACATTCAGTTGTGTGGACTGTATTTATTGAGAATGACTATTATTTAATCTTTTTTTTCATTTAAAACCTTTCACTTTTTTCTTTTGGTTGCCCAATTGCTATAGCAATATATGGTTACCTGTTTTTAGAAAGTTTCAACTGAGTGACATCAGAATGAATGAATTCAGCGTTGCCATGTTTACTGTTTTCTTGTTTATTCTTTTCCACAAATTTTTCCATGAAGTCCACTGCTGTTACATGGTGAGCTTTCTTCACAAAGTGCTGCGTGTACCGCCTACAGAATAAACCAAGTGTCAATCAAATGTCAGTTCCTTATAATGCAAGGTCTCAGATCATTTGAGTAGTTTTCAACGTATAACCATTAGAGTTTATACTTAAATCACTGATAAATACAATGTCATCGAATCCAGGGCAAGAGTTACAGACATGAGAAAAAATGACAAAGGTAACAAGAAACTGAGAAAAAATATAAATCTTATCATACAAATTTATTGTGTATTATGGGTTACATGCAGTAATCTTGAATAATTTATAAACATCTAGTTTTGTGTTACTTGATTCTAAAACTGTTATGGCTATGAGATTTTACCTACTTGTTTGGATAAAAAAATTAAGAAAACCAACAAATGACAATTTTAATATATCTAAAATGGTTTCTTTTGTTTAAATTGTGTGCATATAATGCACAGTATACAATGAATATTTTAGATTTTAGCCATTAAAAAATAAAGCATTAAATAAAGGGCTGACGGATGTGTGACATTTCAGAATACGTGGGATAAAGAAAGTACACCATTTGCAACTGACCCAATTCCAGCTCCCAGTTCAAGTATGTTGGTGCCCTCTATATTAGGAAGAAATGATAGGATCTCAGGCAGCTCCAGCTGACTAAGTTGCTCGGCATTGGAATCCAGCATCATTTCCTGCATGGTGGCTTCCTGAGAGTGCTCCAGCCAGAACTCCGTCATATCACGCCGTGCAGAATCTTGGATAGTAAGTGATAATCAAAAGATAAATGTGAATATATGCACTAGAGCTATTAGATTGTTAACACTTCTAGATGTTTATTTATTATTTTTTAATTTTAATATTAACTGTTCTGAAATTCTGATTCTCCATAACTGTTTCAATAAATGCATATTTAAAACCAATCTATACAAAGCCTGGATCCTATTCCGAGAAGTACAGTACAGTGGATGGGGCAGGGGACACAACAGACAGAAGGGGAGCACATTACATACAATCACACACTTTGGCCAATCCACATAAAATTCTTAAACAACCCATTTCATATAAATTTATGTTAGTTTTGTACAATGACCTAAAATTATTCTTATTATTGCTGTTATTATTATTATTATTATTATTATTATTATTATTATTATTATTATTATTATTATTGCTATATGTGAACTTGAAAAGTACAATCAGAATAAAACCTTAATCAAACCTTAATCAAGCATATTTCTTTCAGGTTTCATTAGAGTGAGTTGAGTCATAACAAAACAGAATAACTAGGTAAAAACCCTTGCTTTCAACGTTAACCTGAAATAAGAAGTACCTTCTGGTGACTTATGGCTCAAAGCATACACAAGATCCATGGAACAGAAAAGTAAAATAAGTAGAAGTGTACATCCTCTATTACATGTTACCATAGAGAAATCTGGATAATTGAAAAAACAGTTATAGATGACACATACATAAAAGTGTTCACATCTGTCTTACCTTTATCCATGGTGTAGAGACACAATATCAATGTTTTCAATAGAGTGGGGATTTAAAAAAAATCAATTGAATTAGAACAGAATAAAAGTTATCAGGCTAACTGTCTGTAATCTTTGTAACTAGTGATCAAACTTTCAATAAAGATAGCAAAAAATGCCTAAAAGACCAATACTTCTTGAAAAGAACTTAGACAGCGGGTAGGTGTTTATGGCCTGAATGACCGGGTACGCCGTTCTAGCAGCTACTAATGTTGCATAAACGACCTTTAGACCGCGTCTGTCATAAGAGCGCTTCCACATGTTGTTTTCTAAATTCCGTTGAGATATTACCGTGATCTCTAATTAAGCATTAGAGAGGCACTCTTGAGGAAGAGTTTATTCTTCTTTACGAAAAAAATGTCAAAATGCTAATTATACTTATTAAGGAAAAGGCATTAATATTAAAGGATTGAATAATTAAATGACTTTCGTATCCTTGAGAACGATATCACATCACCTCATTTTTCCTGCCACTACATATATTGATTTTGTATTGTTCACGCATTGAGTAAACACTGGTTAATGTTTCATCCTTGTTAATTGCTCATGTTGCTATTTAATAAAACTGTACAACAGTATATCCATTATACAGTAATAAAAAGAAAAAAGTTGCTGTTTACAGCAAACCTAGGCAAAAGCCAGCCATGCAGCTATTTTCAGTCTGTGCAGTCAATCCATCGACCGAATTTCTGAGACCGCTTATCCTATTCACGATCACAATTAGTAAAATAAAATTTCAATGTTCAAATCTATTCATATGAAGCTGAATACACATGTTTAGCTGAGTTGATAAAAAATAAGTTCAACGTAAAAAATGCGCAGGATCTATTAATTTATGTAGGCCAACTTATGCCCATAGACGGACTGGGACAAAAAAAATCAGCCTAGGCATTTTAGCCCAGACTGGCCCACAACATATGAAACTTGCGTTGGACAGCTGAGTCTTGCGTAATTAACCTTATTTGTGCGTTTTTCAACGTTCATACATTTTTAATATTTTATGAAAAACATTGGTCACACTTTACCATCAGCATCACACTCATTTACTATCAACGTCTTGTATGTTACCTGATATCAGTTCCGTAGGCTATATAATGTGTCAGTATTGCTTAAATATTTATGACAGCACATCCTTATATGGTATTTCACTTTATCGAAATTGGCTACGCAAGTATTTCATAAAGGTAGGAGGGTCAAGTATTTCGGTCTATCGGGATGTGCTGTCTGTGGTTTTAACATTTAATCTGATAAGGCATTTCAGACTGTTGCAATGCCTACTTACAATACATTAATTCGTGTGTTTTTTTTAAATAGCTACTTATTTATTTTTTTGGACTATCCCGCTTTCAGTTTCTGGCCATAAAAATGACAACATCATTTTCGGTAGGGTAGCACCGATCGATAGATTTATCTGTCGAAACGCTCTAAGGTAGGACAACGCGACAAGGTAGGTCAAACAGACAGAACATCGGTAGTTTATTTTTGAGCCGTTTTTTCATGTACAGGTGTCTGTAGATAATAGTGCATGTGTGACATTGGGGATATTTGGTTCTGACTTGGAACTGTATTTTTTAATTAAGGTATGGAAAAAATATAGAGATATATATCGTATATCGCAGTTCAGCTAAAAATACTGAAATATGATTTTTGGTCCATATCGGCCAGCCCTAACATAGCCTAAGTGTTCTGAAAGCAGTCCAGCTTACCGAAGGGGGAGGTGTTTAAAGATGCGATTGGGCCGGCCACGTGTCAGTGAAGAAAGGAACCAACGGGCAGCAGATCAACGTGTTCCATGGGCCGGTGGTCACGAAATAAACCCCTGTGTACTTTTGTTGACGAATGCATTACGCAGGCACAGGGACCAAACCGAAAGCGGATGGTGTTTAAAAATGTGATTCGGACAACCCAGTGTCAATTGGGCCGCGGATCTATGAGTTTTATGGGCCGGTCAGACCAACAAATAAATAAATAAAATGTGTCGGCCCAAATAACACGTCGGCTCATCAGGAAAATGCCCTGTGCGCCAGATGCGTATGCCTATAGGGATGCACCGACTTTTTCAGCTCTTTTTACAGACTTTTTACCAGTAGTTGGGTTTTGGGTGTCGGTCGATCCCAAGTACCAGTGTTTAATTAATAAGCTGTATGTCTCACTGTGGGGAGGAGACAGATTATTCCGTTATGTTTAGGAAAATATCAGACTAAAATGCAGACTTAAATTCCGTTTTCTTAACTTTACCAGACAATGTAACAAATACACACAGGTATAGGCTTAACTATTTATTATTAATAATCAGTCAGATAATGGTTACTTTTAATCTTTAATCCATATTCGTAGTATTTAGTTAACACAGTGTGTGGACTCCAGGCCGGTAGCAAACATATCATAGCTGGGGCAGGCGTTTTTCTATCCCTTTGATTTTAGGCTTATTACATTGTATGTACTGTACATGAGTTAGCCACATATCATTTGCTGTTTTGTTTTCCAGACATTCTTGGCTACTCGTATATATCAAGATTTGATGTGTAAATGCTGACACAGTAATTTTTCACATCATCATTCTTATGAGGAAACACTACTTTTAATTTGTTACAGGCTCCACTCCAGGACACTCAACCTGTAACATTAACCAATTAACCAAAAGATTCCTGATGCAATATATGTTAGGTTTAATAAGGAAACCAAAATATCAAAATAACAGAATAATACCAACAACTTGTTTCACATAACTCAGAGAATTTCTAAAAGACTTTAAGACCCTCAATTATGTGTTTTTGTCTCGTTAATTTAATCTTTACTATGATCTAGCTGGCGGTTTTTCTTTCAGAAATCTTGAATCTCCTGTAAAATCCTTCTCAAATTTACCTTTGATTTCTCATTGCTTTTCTGTTTTCTGACATCTTTCTCACCAGCATTTTGTTCCGCACCTCATAATTCTTCCTCATTCGTGCTCAGATCTGTCATATTTTTCTTGCTTATTTCGCTTGTTTCCATAATTATCCGGCTACGAGTTTCTAACCAATTTTGGTATCAAATGGGATATATTCAGGATTTAGCAGGATGAAGCCCCCCAAAATTCCCTTGGACTGTAACCTCACATACTTGTAGCAATATGTCAAGTGTCAAATACATTGTAGTGCTGGGGTTGCCCATAGGGCGACATGACAGGATGGGTGGCAGCTAAATTGTAAATCATCTAAATAGCTGTGTGCCGTTGTTAGGTTCGGTGTCAGACATGCGAGCTGTAAGCGGGGAATCACCAGTCGGGCAGGCAAGGATCCAAAATACGGGGTTTAAATCAGGGTAGACGGGCAGACAGGGGATCACACGGTTCAAACGTTAATGACAGATCTGGGGCTACAGACTTGAATGCGGACTGAAATACACAAGACAAACGACAGGAAACATAGAACAGCTGGCAATCATAGGGATTCCACTTGACGTTAACGAGGTGGGTGTGGCACATGAGAGGGCTGGACGGAGGGACGTGATAGCCGTTAGCATCTATTGTGTTGTTATTGTGTACACTGTAATGTCTTGTGTAGTAATTAATGTTGTATCTTGAAAATAGTGGTGTGCATAAATAGTGGCAGCTGCGAGTCATGCTGGTTCACTGGCATATCCAAGCCCTGCATCATCGGACTGGACCTGTTAGCTCGTTTGATGACTACCATTGATGTGCCGAGGGAAGTCCTCTTCCTCAGTACAGGTGTGATGGTCCTCCAGTGTGATAACATTGGCCAGTGCCAGTGGCTGAAGAAGAGAGGTAGAGAAACATCCATGTGATGAGAGAAGAGGGCAACTCTCAACTCTCCACCATTAATATAGCCACAAATGGGGAACAGCAGTACTACAGAGGGTCATCTTCTGAAACAGCACAGGCTGACCAGGAGCTGTGGCAGCGCAGCAACCAGGACCTGACGCTGGCACAGTGGGACAAGCTCAAGGCTCTGCTGGACTTGTTCCAGGACATCTTCACCACCAGTACCATAGACTGCCAACCCAGGTGCAGCACAACACAGACATAGGAGACACCTCACCCATCTGTTTGAACCTGCACTGACTGGCCCTGGAGAAGCCACAAGCGACAAAGCAGCAGATCTGAGAAATGGCACCAGCTGTCCTCATCACTAAGAAGGACGGGTCGTGCCATTTCTACATTGACTACTGATGGCTGAATGCAGTGATGAGGAAGGATTCCTATCCACTGCTACACATCAATAACACATTGAATTACGTCTCCGGGTCTATGTGGTTTAGCTCATTAGACCTCCTGAGTAGCTACTGGCCCTGGAAGCCTGGCCCTAGACTGCATTTCCCATCAGACACAGGCTATTGCATTTCCGGGTTCTGCCGTTTGGTCTGTGTGATGGGCTGGCCACATTCAAGAGGCTCAGGGAGCACGTCCTGGCCCACATCCCCTGGACCCAGTGCCTCATCTACCTCAATGATCTGCTGGTGCATGCTACTGATTTTGCTGGGGCAATGCTGAACTTAAACACGATGTTTGCTGCGAAACATCAGGCAGAATTGCAGTTGAATCCCTGGAAGTATTCTCTTCTCAAAAAACACACTTCATGGGCCACGTCATCAGTGGGGAAGGCATGGCCACTGACCTGGAGAAGATGGTGGGAGTGCGAGGCTGTCTAACTCTGCATTCAGTAACAGAGCTGTGTAGCTTCCTAGGGCTAGCATTGAATTATTGATACTTTGTGAAGGACTTTGTCAGCATAGTGAAACCCCTGCACCCTCTTATAGGAAAGGGAAGTGGTCTAGTACAGATGCCTGCACTATGGCTTTTCACCATCTCCACGCGGTGCTTGCCGACACCCCTGTGTTAGCATATCTGTATCTGTGTCTCCCTTTTCTTCTGGACACGGATGCTAGCAACAAGTGGCTAAGCATGGTGCTATCACAGGCAGGACCCGGAATGGAGCATGTGGTTGCATACTTCAGCTGAACGTTGAGTAGGCACGAGTGCAACTCCTGTGTGACTTGACAGGAACTGTTAGCCATGGTACAGGCTTACAGGCAATTGTGTTACTTCTGTTAGAACATCAAATAATTTTTAAATAATATGTTCCATGTTGCATCTTAAATCTGGCCAAATATTCTTCAAAAGTGTTCAATAAAAACAAAAGTACAATGTTGCTGTTCTTTGATATTAATAGTATGCTTCTGTTTATTTGTTTTCCCACAGGCTATATTGTATGCCTACAGACATAAAAAATGCATGCCTGAAAACGGCAATAATTGACACTTTAATATTTCACACTTACAGACGTTATATTTTTACCTCTACAGACAGCCATGAAACTCCATGTACAGGAAGCATATTGCAACGTGTCTTAGGACACAATCAAATGATGTCAATAAAGTGATCATTAAAAATAAAAGCACCATTAATTTCTATCCACAAACACCATAATCGAATTCTTCACTGTTTATTATTATTATTATTATTATTCTCTGTGGCTTTCTTATGTGCAATAAAATAGACAAGGTTGATAAAATAAGTATTACATAATAACTGATACAAAGCATCTATACTACAATATTGCCATGCAAATAAATCCATACTTATGTTTAATCAATGAGCCTATGATTACAGTTTAAAAGAAAATACTTTTGTATCTGGTTTTCTATCTGGTACAATGTCATTAGGAACCATAAACACCATCATTAAATTTGAATGTGTGTGTCGGTCATGAAAGATTTGGTTTTATGTGAGCCAGCTCTTTTTTTGTAAATGGTGGAAGCAGACTCTCATCTAAGAACTGATTTTTCTTTCTTTCTTTTTGTTAATGAATACAAGGCAGAATAATAGGATGATCTTTTCACCAACTGTTCAATCACAGGCAGTCCATGCACTGACTGATGCTGTTGTTTTGCACATTGTAATTTTTAAATATTTGTTAGGTGGCAAACCGTGCTCTGTTTTGAGTGTGATTTGTTCGGAATGGTTTGTGTTTTTGGATAGTATATTTATTATTTGATTTGATATGGACATCACAAGGACCAGATGCACTGTTTAGTGCTTGTAACAAAACGCGAATTTACAGCATTCAATATACATGTATTATGTAGTGTTTGCAGCGTTGCCAACTCTCACGCATCTGGCGTGACACCCATGCTTTCTGACTCTCACTCTCACACAAGGATTCTTACGGCAAATCAATATTATTCCATTATAAGCTACTGACTATTTACAACGCATTAAAACTGTTACATGCATGTAAATGAGTGTGGAGACTTGTCTCGAAATGAAAATCTCACGCCAGCCAGCTGACCAAAGTTGGCAACACTTTGTTTGATGTTTTTACATGAATCAGTTTTAGTACGAAATTCTGGTATTCTAGAAAGTATATAGTTTGGTAGGCTATAAGTATATTGAATAATTTAAGTGATAAGTACACTGCCCGGCCAACAAAAAACCATTTGGTATTTTTCATTGGACTGCCTTTAGCTTTATTATGGCACACATTCGTCATGGCACTGTTTCCACAAGCTTATGCAACATGTCAACATTTTTTTCATCCAGATTTGCATTAATTCCTCACCAAGATCTTGTATTGATGATAGGTAAGTTGGACCACTCCGTAAAGTCTTCTTCAGCATATCCCAAAGATTCCTCCAAAGTGGTCGCAGAGTTCAATGCTTCAGTCACCTGGGGCCTCATGTATAAATGGTGCGTACGCACGAAAATGTTGCGTACATCCGTTTCCACACTCACATCGGGATGTATAAAAACAAAACTTGGCGTACCGCTACGCACATTCTCACGGCAGCTCCAGACACAGCGTACGCATGTTTCTGCTCGGTTTTGTAGACGGACGGCACCCAGTGGCAAATCATTGCTACTGTGGTTTCCTATGGAAGCCCTAAAGGGCAAAACACGCCAGCAAATTCGAAAACATGCCAGCAAAAGCAAAAACGCGCCAGCAAATACGAAAACGCGCCAGCAAATTCGAAAACACGCCAGCAAAACCGAAACACGCCAGCAAAAGCAGCACTGAAAACGGAAAGGGTACGTACCAACTGATCATCACGTGCTTGTTACTGATTGGTCAGGGAGCCTGTCAGTCAGCGTCCCAGCATCATACAGGGGTAATACATGAAGAAAGGGAAAATGTAAGCTCCGTGAAGTTGCCCCCCCTACAATCGGCACAAATAAAAATTCCATCGTATTTGCTTAGTGTTACGTTTGTGCCCATTTGTGGTGCAAAACCTAAGATTTGTGTTGCTTTCGTTTTAAAGATAATAGCTATTATTGTTTCCAGACGATTACGTAACCCAGCCCCCCTACAACATTATATGGACATGAAACCGAACGGTTCCTTAGTGCTGCGTTTGTACTCGTTTGTGCTGCAAAAATCGCTGTCCTATCTTTTATAGTTTTTGAGATATTATTGATTATTTACACAGGTCACCAAAAATTCAACCACCCCCCCTACAAAGGCGTTCAGACGTGAAACCGGGCTCGTTCGTTAGTGCTGTGTTTGTGCTTCAAAAAATAGGATGTGCTGCTTTGTTTTAAAGATAATAGCTATAATAGCTGCATCCAGCTCCCCTGCAACAGTATATGGATATGAAACTGACTGGTTCATTAATTCAAATTCAAATTTTATTTGTCACATGTATCATCATACATAGTACAACCTGCAGTGAAATGCTTATTGCAACTGCTCCAATTAAATATTGCTAAAACTGTATAAAATCATTACATTTTCCCATTCTTCATGTATTACCCCTGTAAGATGCTGGGACGCTGATTGACAGGCTCCCTGAGCAATCAGTAACAAGCATGTGATGATCAGTTGGTACATACCCTTTCCGTTTTCAGTGCTGCTTTTGCTGGAGTTTTTGAATTTGCTGGCGCGTTTTTGCTTTTGCTGGCGTGTTTTTGCTTTTGCTGTTGTGTTTTCGAATTTGCTGGCGTGTTTTCGCTTTTGCTGGTGTGTTTTCGCTTTTGCTGGTGTGTTTTTGAATTTGCTGGCGTGTTTTCGAATTTGCTGGCGTGTTTTGCCCTTCAAGGCTTCCGTAGTTTCCCTTTGTTAAACTCACAATCATGACGCTGACTTTATCCAATACACCAACATGAAATGTATGTTGTTTACAACTGTACGGCACCTGATTTTAATCAAGTTGTAACAATAAAACGGTGCAGAAAATGACCGACCTGTTGCAACTACCATGGCTGTTCTTGCGTTACTAGAAGATATCGCAAATGGAAGAATTAGAAGAGAGTGTGTATTCAGTGATCATACTGATTTCCTGGCCCATGATGATGACAGGCTTCTAGGTCGCTTTAGATTTCCAAGAGCTATCCTCTTGGAGCTGTGTGCTGAACTGGTGCCAGCTTTACAAAAGCAGATGATGAGGAATTGCACCATACCTGTCCCGTTACAAGTTCTATCCACCCTTGGGTTTTTAGCCACAGGATGGCTAAACGTCAGCATGAACGTCATTACTGAGTCGCACCGTGCCAGCTGTATGGGACGACATAATCCGCTTGTCACCCAGATAAATTTATTTTCCTTATACCGTGGTTGAACAGGCAAACATTAAAGCACAATTCGCAGCGATTTTCGTTTTTCCCAATGTAATCGGAGCCTGCACGCACATTGCTAAAAAGGCACCTTCAGAGAATAAATTTGCTTATGTAAATAGAAAGTATTTTCATTCCATTAATGTACAAATAATATGTGATGCGAAAATGCGCGAATGGCGAGATGGCCTGGTTCAACCCATGATTCGTTTATTCTCAGAAATAGTAGTGTTGGAAACAAACTTGAAAATGGTGTGGTGCGTGATGGCTGGCTTCTCGATAAGAAGACTTCTGTTTTATAATTTTGTGTATGATGCAGCCATTTAACAATTTCTTAGGGGACAGTGGGTATCCACTGAAGACATGGCTTCTCACCCCTCTCGCAAACCCGCAGAGTGAACAAGAGCTACGTTATAATGACATCCATTCTTGGGCAAGGGCGGTGGTAGAGCATGCTTTAGGGCAGCTTAAGGGCCGTTGGCGATGCCTGGACAAGACCAGTGGAGTGCTGCTCTGTAGTCCACAGAAAGTGTGTCGAATTGTGCACGCATGTGGCGTGCTGCATAATGAGGCACAGCATTGTGGCTTGCCTGTACCTGAAGAGCTGAGGAATGATGAACCTGACCTCGACCCACCAAATGTTCCGCCAAATGGAACAGCGTTACAACTTTGTTTGAATTTCATAGAAAGAATGTAAAAACAGGTAATCAAACGCAGAATTTATTTTTTCATTAATTCTTTTAACGTGTGGTTAATGTCACATAGCACAGCATGTATATGTTCTAGTTCATTGGCAACATCTGTTACAGCATTAACCATTGCACTTTGTGACTGCAGCACAGCTTCCGTGAGCACACGGCCAGATGGTCACCCCTCAGTTTCGGCACGGGAATATGTGCAGCCAGCGCCCGAAGATGTGCTCGGCACAGCAGTGGCATCACCACCAGATGTTTCGTCCACAGCACAGGAATCACTTCTTGTACTATTGTCTGAAACAGAATAAACATGAGTACTGCCGCATCTGCTGCCTGCTTGTTCAATTTAACCATGCAAAAAAGTCAAACAAGTACAGTTTGAAAAACAAATAAATATATACAGTTGTGTGCAAAATAACAGCAGTGTGTATAAAAAAGGGAATAAAGGCCAAAGTCCTTATAATAGCTTTTATTTCTATACACGCAAATGCATTGGGATCACTGTACATTCTATTC
>JAODKC010000002.1:17406759-17432564 GCA_026777985.1 Mormyrops attenuatus
AATGAATTTCTACCAAAAACAGTGATGGATCAGGTTAGTGATGTCGGACTGCTATTATTTTGCACACAACTGTATATATATATATAAATAAATAAATAAATAAAAACAAACAAACAACGCTGATATCGGAGTCCCCCTCACCCACTGGCGAAATTCCCGTTAACAGTGTGTCCCCAATAATAGCAGCAACTTACTGCTCAAAAGGTGTGAGCCCCGGAATTCCGCTACCTCCTCCAGTGGTGTTGACACTCCTATGGTGAGCCGCTGCTCGCTTTTTGACGTTGGCTTTAATATCCAACCATTTCTTTTAAATTCGGGCACTGTGCGACTTTCCGAGCTTACATTTTGAAGTGCCTCCACCACGCTGTGCCACTCCATCAGTTTTCTTTTGTTGCTGATGCAACTACTTAATCCACCAAACAGAATTTTTCCTCTTGCCTAAATTTCAGTGAGCAAGACCTCCACTTCGCAATCGCTGAAATTTCTCTTTTTACCACGTGCCTTGGCCATTGTTTTTTAACAAAACGCTGACCAAAGCGGGTACTTATATTGATTTGCATATTCAATTGTGTATAATTATGGGAGGAGTCGGGGCGCGACCATGGGCTCATTCACGTGCGTAAAATTTCACGCTAATTGGAATTTATAAAGGGAATGTGCATAGATCTGTATGTACGTACAGTTTTGATTTTTTCTTCCGTACGCACATTCCTGGTTTTGTCCGTACGCCATGTTTTATTGTGAATTCTATGCATGTTGTTATACAGTACATGAGGCCCCAGGTGAGCAGTTCTGTTTCCAAACAAGGAGTCCATATTTGTTTTTAGGGGAGCCAGCACCGCTTTTACTTAGCTCACTTTTTGACTTCCTATATTCGTTTCTGCATGACTTGCTCCTACCTTCCCCAGTTCACTCTGCATTTCGTTATAAAAATTTGCTTTTCGCTCTGACGACTCTTTCCCCGCCTCTTGACGTCACATGCTTCCCAACAGTCTTTTGAGGCCAGAATAATGAATTCTGGCCCGGATATATCAGCCCGGCACCACTGTTATTTTTGGTGTGAATGCAACAACGACAAAATCAGCCAATCTGTCAACCTGCCTACAATATTTGTGATATTTGCTGTGTATAGGGCTGGGCATCATTCAAATTTTTCAATACCAGTACCAGAACAATAACTTTATTTCGATACTGGTTCCTGTAAAGTGTTCAACTGAGTTGACTGAGCTGCCCTCTAGGACATCCTCAGACCCTTGAAATGGTTGGACAACATAGCCACCCTGTACTCTGGTACTCTGAGTGCTGTGCAGAGTAGAGGCAGAACCTCTCTGTGTTCTTCCCAGTTGATTCTGGGTTTTAGCAGGGGTGTGTTCTTGTGTCTACTCTGTTCAATGCTTGCATGGACTGGGTGTTGGGCAGGGTCATGGGGTCCAGCAGCTGTGGGGCATCTTTTACTGAAAAAAGATCTTGACTTTGCTGATGATGCTGTGATCTTCACGCAATGGTGGCTCTGACCTGGGCTCTCGAGAGACTGAGTGAGGAGTCTGAATGTCTGGGCTTGCAAGCATCCTAGATAAAAACCAAGATCCATGCCTTTAGCCATCAACGGTGTCTCTGTCTGCAGAGAGAATGTTGACCGCATCGAGAGGTTCACTTACCTTGGCTGTGACATTCATGTCTCTGGTGAGTCTTCCTATTAAGTCAGTCGACAGATTTGGAGAACATGGGGGCCATGACGTCATTGGAAAGGGATGCGTGGCAATCTTTGTAAGAGGACAAAGTCCAAGTTTTTATAGTCCTGATGCTCCCTGTTTTGCTGAATGGTAGCAAGACATGGACACTATCCAGTGACCTTAGATGAAGACTGGAGGGTCAATAACCAGGATCTTGAGGAGTTTTTTCTGTGATGGGTGCAGCAACGCACTATCCCCAACCTAACCTGCCTTGTTCTTTTATAAACCTCCCATGTAAACTTTAATGATTTTGGTGCTCTTAGTAGCCATCAGAATTATAGCTACCCCAACAGGCATTTTTGTGTTACTGTAGGAGAGGTAGGTATGGAGCATGCACTGATTACAGTGCGTTGCCACACCCACCACATGGCAAAATACCTCAGGGATGAGAACCTGAGTGGAGCCATGTGGCAGGTGATACCTCAGCACCACACTAGTCCAAATGGATCAGTGTGAGTTTTTTTTCTGGTGGCTGGAGTGCGAATCCTACCACCAACCCCCAAGTTTTTCCCTGTAAGTTAAAGGACCTCCTTTAACTTAATAAAGATTAATAAAGTGATGATTATTATTATTTCCTTATTATCATTTTTCTGGATATTGTGTTTGTTTGTTCAGTGTACTTTTTAAATCTGTTTGCTCTCTGTTTATTGGTCTGCAATATGTCTACTATTGTTACACTTGATGTTGTTTTGCACTATAGGCTTATTTGTCTGTATTTCACATACCTTACTGCAATATGCACAAGAATTTCCTCCTGTGATCGGTTGGGGGGGACCTGGAAACTATCCCAGAAAGTATAGAAAACAAGGCTAAAATTCCAGTGAATAGATATCAGCTTGGAAGCTCATGAGTTTTTGCTAAACCAAAGGATCACAAACATTTCGCAAGATGTATCCAGCATTATGTTTGTCAGCACTCCAGTCCCAAAGGGCAATAATATATACTCTTATGAGATGATTGCTTTCTTTTGAAGAATAATAGCATTAAGTACAATTGATATTACCCAAACATGCCACATGGACACTTGGAGTCCCCAGCATATCAACAATTCATTTATATTAATCCTTCAATTCTGTAATGAGGGATTTCTATATTGTCCAGTGATTATCATAATGGTGTCATGGAAAGAATGAAAAAGCAAAGAATAATGTACAAACATTATGTACAAAAATGATGCTTAAACGGTCATTACTCCTGTATTTGCAGTAGCTATCCAATATGACCATGTATTTTTTGAGTGAACCACTAGCGCGCCATGTTTGGCTAATCAATTTCTCATCAAATTATTTAACTAATTAAGTTAGTAAGTGAGCTGGTGGTGAAATTTAAAGAATACATGGAGTGGCTGGGTGCTCCTGAGGAGAGGTTTGGGAACCGAAGAGGTGTTCTTCTGGCCATACATAAAGATAAAGAAAAACTTTTAAAGAGGGTTTTTTAAATTGCCATTTTCATCTATTTATTTAGATATTTATCTATTATTATTTATTATTATTCATTATTATTATATAGTGTATCTTTTTTTATCTTATAAAGTAAAAGCATCAATTATTATTATTTCATCCCAACTATCCCACACAGGGAGCCTGGAGCCTATCCCAAGAAGCACACCCACAATGCAACAGAACACCCTGCGCATGATACCAACTTATCCAGAGGGATACACATAATGGACAGTTGTTTAATCAGATGTTTTTTCACTGAAAAGTGCCTTCTTCTGTAGTACCAAACATGAGTGGTAGTGGCCTTTAAAGCCCAACCCCTGGGGAGGCTATAGTGCTACTCACCAAACCAGCATCATTACTTTAGAATTTCGTGATTAATTGTCATTGTTGACACACCACAGCACAACAACAAAATGTATTCTCTGCATTTAACCCATATGTTGACAATGTGACATAGCAGGGGACAGCTAATATAACACCAGGGGAGCAGTGCTTGGGGACAGTATCTTGCGGGTCGGGGACTCAAACCTGCAATCTTTCAATTACAAGTGCGCGTCCCTAACCATCAAGCCACCACTGCCTACAACTTATACTTGTATTTCTTATTTAGTGTGGGTTAGCCCACATTTTTACTTATATCACTAAAAAGTTGTTTACCGGTAAATGGAAAATATTTTCAGTGCTTTTTTTTAAAATGTTGTACAAAGCAGTTGTGCTTATTTTATCAGAATCACAATCCTGTTATTTCCCAGAGGAAATTGTTTTAACATTTGATTTAAATTAGTGGGTAGGTTTTTTACTTTTTAAATTTTACTTTTATTTTTGGTTATGAATGTGGTACCTATTTCCTATGGATATTCTGATTGTGTAGTCTAAATATGTGAAACTTAGGTAAATTGGTACCCCTAAATTGCCTGTATGTGTCATATAATGGTCTGCAATCCTATCTAGCATGCCTTCTGCCCAGTGTGGGATTGGCTCACTATAAAAAATGTTTTATTGTTTTAGATCTCACTGTTTCAAGCTTAGCTGGAAGGGATTCTTTTTGAATTTCTATGTCATGTATATATGACAGAAGCTTCCAGGAACACAAAAAGTGTACTAGTTTGTATGTATTTAATCAGGTCAAAACATGCAAGGGTATCATGAATATAAGGTGTACCTATAGCAATATACACCAATTAGCCACTGTCATGGCTTGGCACCCCATCCTGGGTTGCTCCCTGCCTTGCACCTGTAGCCTCCTGGGTAGGCTCTGAAAATGGATGTATGGATGAGATGTAACATTATAACCACTGACAGACAAAGTGAATAACACTGATTATCTCATTATTGACAGGTGCCCCTATGTATTCAGCAAGTGAACAGTCAGATGTAGTGGAAATGATACATTTAAACATAGCAGAAGATTTTATGTCTACTTATATTAAATATTTATGTTTAATATTTGCTGTGATCACAAGGTGCTGTCTTGTCTGGGTGAAAAGCAAGGGCCGACCAGGAAGAAGGTCACACCGACAATTACAGAGCTGTTCGACCGGTTCTGTTTGGCTGCACACAGAGAAGACAGTAACTGTGAACCTTTGTTCTTATCTCAAAGAATGATAAACATGAAGCAGAAGTATAAAGGAGCTGCACAAGAAAATAATTGTGGGCACTTGTTGCATGCGGGCACGTGTCCCAGCTAACTTGATGCAACAAATAACCTAATTAAAAAAATTATGCCTTCATACCCTGTCTTTGGCTGTTGTTCCACCACACAGTTCTTGAAGATGATGTATTGGAAGCTGAAAGAATGGCAAGCATAAAGATCTGAGCAACTTCCCAAAAGCCAGTGGCTTGACAACTGGGTCAGAGCATTTCCAAAACAGCAGGTCTTGTGTGCTGTTCCCGGTATGCAGTACTTAGTACCTACGAAAAGTGGTCCAATGAAGGCCAACTGGTGACGGGGTCATGGGCACCCAAGGCTCATTGGTGTGAATGGGGAGGGAAGGCTAGCCCGTCTGGTCCAATCACATAGGAGAACTGCCGTGGCACCAATTGCTGAAAATGTTAATGCTGGCTATGAGAGAAAGGTGCCGGAACACACAGTGCATTACAGCTTGATGCTTATGGGGCTGTGCAGCCGCAGACCAGTCAAGGTGCCTATGCTGACCGCTGTCCACC
The DNA here is from genome assembly GCA_026777985.1 of Mormyrops attenuatus. Taxonomy (NCBI): domain Eukaryota; kingdom Metazoa; phylum Chordata; class Actinopteri; order Osteoglossiformes; family Mormyridae; genus Mormyrops; species Mormyrops attenuatus. Next base: position 17,412,101 of record JAODKC010000002.1, read on the forward strand.
ACTGAAAGTCCCTTTAATGACATCAGAACTGGACCATGGAGCAGTGGAAGAAGGTGGCCTGGTCTGAGGAGTCATATTTTCTGTTAAGTCATGTCAATGCCTAGGGCGTGTGTGTCAATTACTTGGGGAAAAGATGGCACCAGGATGCACTATGGGATGAAGACAAGCTGGTGGAGGCAATGTGATGGGTAATGTTGTACTGGGAAACCTTGGGACCTGGCATTCATTTGGATGTTACTTTGACCCATGCCACCTACCTAAATATTGGTGAGGACCAAGTACACCCCTTCATGGCATTGGTATTCCTCAATAACAATGGCCTCTTTCAGCAGGATAATATTAAATTCAATTCAATCCAATTTTATTTGTAGAGCGCATTCCAAGTGTTGATTTTGTCTCCGAACTCCCCAGATCTGTCTTTGAGCATTTGTGGGATATGTTGGACAAACAAGTCCAGTCCATGGAGGCCCCACCTCGCAACTTGCAGGGCAAAAAGGATCTCCTGCTAACATCTTGGTATCAGATACAACAGGACACCTTCAGAGGGCTTGTGGAGTCCATGCATTGACAGTCAGAGCTGTTTTGGCAGCACGAGGGGGACCTAATGCTATGGCTGATCAGTGTATATAAATACAGCAAACTGCATAAGTAAAGGGTGATATCTGTGCAATTCATGCAACTATGACGGGAAAGGGAAACCTTTTCCAAGCATTGTATTCCAAGACAGGGGTGTCTATTGAACAGGACAGCTATTCCTCCTGAGTTTCTGCATATTTGATCTTTCCTTTATAACTGTCATCAGGTGTACTTGTATAGAACAAATAAATATCACAGATTTGAGATGAATCATTTAATGACTGAACATAGGTTGATCCGAGCACCTATTCATCTTAAAATTAATAGACTTATTTAATACTTTTTCTAGTCTACACTGGAGTAGGAGATACCACCTCTTATTTGTCATAGAACATAGTACGTTGCAAGCATCTTAGGCCAGGGGTGTCAAACTGCATTCCTGGAGGGCCGGAGCCCTGTGTAGCTTAGTTCTTTCCCTGTCCCACCACAAATGATTCAGCTCAACAGCTATGTGGTAATTAGCACAAGAAGTTGAATCACGTGTGTTAAACGAGGGGAAACCCAAAAATGTGCAGGGCTCTGGCCCCCCAGGACTGGAGTCTGACACATGTGTCTTAGGCAATAAAAGAAAATGATGCTTAAAGGATCTTTATGCTGGTGTAAAATTATCATATTATGTCAGCTTAGCTATTGACCTCTACTAAAGTCACCCCAGTATTTGTACCAACCATCCAATACAGCAATGTATTTTTTAAATCAACTACTACCCTACCTTGTTTGCCTAATTTGAAATTTAGTGATTAATCGCCATTGTTGGCACAACACAGAACACAGTGCACAACAACAAAATGTGTTCTCTGCATTTCACCCATACCTGTATGTGACATAGCAGGGGGCAGCTACTGTAATTCAGCACCCAGGGAGCAGTGCTCAGGGTACCTCCGGGACGCCTTGCTGGTTGGGGATTTGAACCTGCAATCTTTCAATTACAAGTGCACTTCCCTAACCATTTAGCCACACTGCCCACATGAAGCAATACCTCATTAAGGTTAATTACGGAAGCTAGTGGTGAAATTTAACAAATACACAGGGCTGCATTCCCCTTGAGGAGAGGTTTAGGAACCAAAATGGCACTCATTTAGCCATCCAGATATTAATAACTTTTTGTAGAAAGGAACAGAAATTCTTCTTAGTTTTTAATGTGCTAATTTGCATATGTTCTAATGTTAAATTGTGTTTTTGAACAAATATACACGTATAAAATAAAAACAAAGATAAATAGTGGTAAGCATTTTCTTTGCATAAGACTTTGGCACAGTACCACATAAATAAAATAGGTAGAACTGATGTGCCATGATCAGTTGGAACGACTGAAATGATCAATTTGTTCTGCTCCTACTGGAAACTCACATCTATAAAAGTTTGTAACATTGTTTAAAGTGTTTACTACAAGCCTTGTATTTGTAAAGAGAGAGAGCCCTGTGTTTGAATGACAGACGTCTCAGAACAACTAAGTTGATTGTATCGGCAATATTGGTAGTTTGAGGCGGCATGCCTGACCATAAAAAATGCCTTTAAAGGAAAACTCTGTTGTACAGAAGGTTGAGATATTTCACCAAAATCATGACTTTCTTTATGTTAAAGAGCTGATGGCACTGATGGCAATAGCATAAGAAGACTTAAAATGCACAAAGCTCAAAAGCAAAATTAAAATCTGCGGATGTGCTTCAACTTTCAAAATAGACATGGGTAAAGAACCAGACGAGCGCATTTCCAATGACTGGCTACAATACTCTTTTGTCTTGCAGTGTTTTAATATTATTATAAAACGTTATTTTTTTGAAGTTGTACTTGGATGATGTTTCTTAATGCTTTCATAATATTAACATATCTGAACAGCATATGATGCCTTAATAATTTGAAAATGACAAGTGTGATAAATCCCTGCGACCCAGTCTAGAAAAGTGATTGGAATACAATATGGATTGATGGAATTGTTATAAATGCCCTTGAAATCATCATAATCTTTTATAAAGCAAGAGATAATAAAATATGCATTCTCAGATTTCCAGAGAGCCTTTGCAGTTTCATTTCTACTCATTACATTGTAAATTTGACAAAGGAATGGAATTTGGAGGTATGACACTGATGCGGTACCATTTGTAAGTTCCCATCATTGTCATAGCTGCCATGATGGTTGCAATTTAGTTCTGCAGACCTGACTGAAGTCCATTAGCCTCAATGATCTGTCGAAGGATGTTGTCCACATCATCAGTGTCATAGCTGATATCCTGCAGGTCAAGGTGGGGCAGAATTGAGGAAAGCAGGGAGACCACGTTTTGCCTGACTTCACGCAGATTTTTCAGGGTGATGCTGAGGAACATGAGAGAGGGAAGACAAAGCATTCCAAGTGAAATTCAGGAATGCTGTAATATACAGATATAGGTTAAAATGTTATTTCAGGTAAAATTTGGTGGCAACACTGCACAACACACAGCTAAAATGGAATAACAAGCCTTGTCTTGTGCATCATAAGATGATTTCATATGGACCCTAAGAAATCGAGAATAATTCCCATTTTACAAAAATAATTTATTTTCCAATGTGCACTGAAAGTTTATTTAGAGTAGTATTTATGCTCTGTGAAAATATTTCTAATCTTCATTCCTATACCAGCTGCATGTAGCTGACTGTAGTGTAGACTGTCAAGATTCAAGATCTGTTGTCATATATTAAATACACAATGTACTAAAATACAATGAAATTCTTATTTGTGTCTCCTCACAGCCTAACACGTAAAAGCTACCCTTTCAAATCTACTTTAAAACTACAGCTTCAAACTTCTACTTGAACCAATAGTCTCTGTGCTGGCAAACGCCACTTCACTAATAATCGCAATAAAACCTACCTCACCATGTAGAATGAAAAAGTGCAGAATAATATGTTTCTGTAACTTCTGAAGATGTATTATTTGGTATCTACCACAGAATAACTTATAAAATTACTAAACTTTGCAAATCATTATATAGCCTACAAGCATTAAATACTTGAGTGCAAAACATTTTATCCAGGGCTAAAAATCTGTTGAAAATTAACTGTAAAGTGAGATAGAAGTCAGTATATCCAAACCAAATTCTGCCAATAAGTGTGATATAAGCATAAAAAAGATGTAATTCTACAATAGATTAAACTGATAAATGAGAGGGAGGCTGGGAACAAAAGGCTGATAAGGGATGCAAAGAGGAAATGATCAGACAGGAAAGCACGAGTAGCAGAGCTAGTGGCATTATGAGCAAAGACAATCTGTAGATGTATTACTGTCCTCCCCAACCTTTCATTGGTGTTAAACAGCGTGCTTGTGCTGTGGTCTTGGGTGTCCTTCTGAGTGAGCCTCTTCTCATCCTGTCTCTGTCTGTTGCCCAGATCCTCTTCTTCACCCTGTAATCTATCTATCTTAGCCTCCAGGTCATGCAACTGCAGCTTTTTCCCCCAGCAGAATCCCTGGGGCCCTGATAACTGATCCCGTAGGAGTAGTAGTTCCTGGTGCTCTTTCTCCCAGGCCTCTTGTAGCTGCATATATCTCTGCTGCAATTCTGATACCTGTGGGAAAAGTAAAGCCACATGGCACGTTGACACTGGAAAACAATGCAATATATTGTTAATCATGTTCAACATAAATTCATTTTGTCACATGACAGCAAATGAGTGTGTTTACTGTCTATGATCTGTCAAAACGAAGGTGGTCTCTGGTTTTACCTCTTTCTTGTACTTATCTCGCTCTGTAGCCAAGGATAGCAACTTTCCAGTAGCCTCATTCAACCCCTGACTCAGCAGCTGTTTATCTTGATTAGGCATATCCAAGGCAGGTGGGTGGCAGGACTCATCCCTAATAGGACTGCGATTAAGGGGGGCATTTCCCAGAATCTTGCGCAGCTTCTCTGCCTCCCTCTCCAGCTGCGCTAGCCTTTGGCACATTGCTACTGAGTCCATGCCCTCTGAGGAGAAGGGAATTGGAGTCTGGTCCTCTGTTCTGCTGAGTGGGGGTACCATGACTGTTTGGGCTGGGGCAGAGGCATGAGCCCAGGTCAAAGCTGAAGCAAACTTATTTTGATCCTTTTTAGTCAAATCAACTGGTGTGATCTGCTTTCCAAAAATGACCACACCTGTATCATTAGTCTCTCCCTCTGTCTCTCCCGTGTCAGTTCTCTCCACATCCCCATCTCCTTTTTTTTCGCTCTCGCTGTCTTTGTTGTTCTGAATTTCTGTCACACAGCATTTTCTTTTTTCCACTGAATTTTCAAAATTAGTTGCTTTCCTCTTTCTGCAAAAATGAACAGGTGCAACTGTTAGCCTTCAAAAAACTTTTTGAAGTGGCAATTCAAACAAAAGTTGCCACGTGAGGTTGATGGAAAAGGTTCCCGACTAGATAAAGCACGCACGGAAAGTAAATGAAATTAAAAGGTGGTTTATTCCATTAAAACAATCTGGTTGACTTTCAGGTTGTGAACAAAGCATGAACGAAACAAAATAAAGCAGCAAAATAAGTATTCCACAGAGTAATATTTCCTTTCGTTTGCGGTCAAGAAATTGTTCTGCTTCACCATCTAACCTCCCCAGTGCTCTGTATATGGACCAATTAAAGCCCTGCATTCGCGTCACAGGCGTGTCAGGAGGTGTGTCTACATACCACATGACCGATAAGTAATCGGTCACTTGAGAAGTTTACCAAAAACATAAATAAGGCTCCTACACTTTTATAGTTCTAAGATAACAGAATTATCATGTCAAGGTAGCTACAGCTGTTGGACAGTTAATTAAAAATAAATGAAATAACTTGACTATTTATATTAGTACCTGTACATACTCTTATGTGTATATATAATAACCACCTTACCTCTTGATGTCTGGCACCAACCACCAAAGCAAATTCCTTGTATGTGTGAACGTACTTAGCAATAAACTCTATTCTGATTCTGATTGCTTAATATGACGCCATGGATAGAATGTGGACTAAAACATCAGCATTTCTAGCTATAGGAAAGATCAGGGGCTAAGTCAAGTTTACCTGTGGCTTTACTTTTTTCCTTTTTGAAGGAAGACTGGCATCGGATTGAAATACACAGGGCTACACCCCGGGTGATCGGACTTAACGACATCCATGGACTAAAAGCAATTATTGCTGGTAGTATTTTGTAAATGACAAATAAATTTTCCTTATTTCAGGAAAAAAAAGTATAGTTTGATGCCCGCTTATATTTTGAACTTAGTTTCTTCTAAATTTGTTTAAGCAGGCAATGCAAATTCTTGCCTTCCAAAGTAAAAGAAAACCTGAATGGCATGCTCCCCATGGTTAGAAGATTGATGGATGAATGCAAAGTCTGTTTTAATGAATACAGGGAAATGTAACATATCTGCGACTATTGAATCTGCATAGAGTTCTACTTGTGGCTCCATCTAGTGGTACAATTGGGTATGCTGGAAGAAAATTGACTGGACGCCTTGTGTGACAGAAAGGCTTATATTTTAAAATTTTGTTAACCTTTTCACTTTAGCAACATGTTAAGAGACTACAGACCAGCCCTGGGTTTCTTTTACCTGGATGGTCTCAAATGTCAGCTTTTAGATTTTTTTGTAGCCAAAATAATGAAAATGCTTTTTGTTCACAGTAACATTGTCAGGATCAGTCCCTGTCCTGTCCTGTTTGTCATTTCCTGTTTTGTCCCTGGCAATTGCATTCCTAGTGTTTGAGTAATTACTGTTTCATGATTATGACCCTCATCTATGTCATGTTATTCTTTGCCCTAGTGTTTGGTTTATTGCCAATGGCCCACACCTGATTCTTGATTAGTCCTAGTTACCTGTATATATCTGCTTGGCTTTGCCTTGTTCTTTGCTGATCATAGTACAGTGGTACCTCAGAACTCAAACTTAATCTGTTCATAACTTGGGTTTGAATCCTAAAAAGTTCGAGTTCTGATTGAATTTTCCCCATAAGAAATAATGGAAAACCAATTAATTGGTTCCCGGCCCCAAAAAAACACCTAAATATGTTTTTTTTTTTTTTAGCATTTAAACACTATATATACTAAACACATCTAAGCACATTTAACAAAACAGTAATTTGTAAAGTAAGAAAATACATGTATCCAAACAATGTGTAAACTTAAAAAATAATTTTTCAGTAATTTCTTTTTTTAACTCAACTGTGGTTCGCAGTTTTGCGCTTTACCACTTTTGGTGCTGTTTTTTTTTGAAGTCATGGCTACCAATAAAAGATTAACCTGAAAAAAAAATAGCAGTCTTAATTTTTCGCAAACACTGTGCCAACACTTTACGCTGCACGTAACATTTTTTTCTTAATGGCTTCCAAAATGATAAAGAATGTACCCAACACTACCCCAAGCCATGCCCCAACACTAGACTATGCCATGTGGTCCATTGATTATTTTTATTATTACTCTGTATTCGTTAATTTGTTCGTAAATCACAAACTTTTAGGTTGTAACATTTGTTACCCTTTGTTTCTGCTGAGAGACGTGCCACGTGACTCATTTCCCCACGCATACAAGTAATCTTAGGTCGGCGGTCACGGTTCGACTTCTGAGATTCAAATCAAGTTCTAGGTCATTTTTTTAAAAAACTTTTTCAAGAAATTCGAGTTCTAATGAGTTCGAGTACTGAGGTACCACTGTATGTGTTAACCGCCAGTCGTTCTGTGATTGTTGCATATGTTGTGCTTGTGTTCCCTCTGCTTATCCTCACATGTAGTTTTAGGCCTTGTTTATCCTCATGTAACCAACCTGCCTTTGTTTTGGCCTCTCCTGATACCTTTGTTTTGTGTGTGTTGGAGTTCAGTTGAACAAACTTCACGTTTGTCTGTATACCACATTGTGGATGATCCTTTTACCCTGCCTTGACATGACACACATTAATAAGTACCTGCACAGTGATGTGACATCTTCTTCAGCATTAGGGAGTTGGCAGTCAGTCTCTGACTCCTCTACTTCAGGCATTTCTGCGAGGTCACTGACAGGTGACAGGCTACAATGATCCTTCCCCTTCTAAAATAATACACAGAGTTCTTGCTGACGTGACTACAAAGTTTGAATCAAGTTTTTATGAATATAAAAGTGAACAAATAACTTTTAAGTTGTTTACAAGGCTTGTGTGGTATCGAAATCTTCATATTGTCATTATACCACAGTACATAGCATTTTGATGGCCTTGGTTGATTTTCAAAAGTAACAATATTCGGTATCATGAAATCTTGGTGATAAAATCTGGTGATATATATGTGTACACACACACACACACACACACGTTGGTGTACCTATCTAAATGGGGGCCGTCCATTCATTTCTATGAGAAAAACCCTAATCCCAATCACGACACCCTTAACCTCTACCCATCCCTAACCTTAACCATAAGTAACCAACCCAAGTACAAGTGGCATTTTTACTTTTTTGATTGCATTCACAGATTTTTATAAAACTGAGTTTATCCAAATGGGGACCTCAAAAGACATCCCCAAAAGTAGGGAAATTTCAGGTTTTACTACACTTTGGGGACAATTTGGTGCTCAAATGTGATCTATGCAACCCCCCCCCCCCCACACACAAACACACACACACAAAGTACCGTAAAGAAGTACGGAAGCCTATCAAAATGCTATTTTCATGCATGGGTGTGTGTTTTTTTGCCCACCTCCTATCAATGGCCCTAATTTGCACTAGTACCACAAATGTCTACCTACATATACATATGTATTAGAAGAAGTCTGATACAAGCTTACTCACCTCCTGCAACCTGTTTTTTCTTTCTTTTTCCCTATAGGCAGAAAACTGTAAGACACTGGCCATTTCAATTAGACTTCTGGAGAGTAAACTGATATTCGGTTTGGATCTATTCTACAGAAAACCACAATATAGCAGGGAAGTCTGTACACCACAACACATTATATTATTTTAGCAGATTTATCCAAAATGACATATAACTGAGAAATCAGGGTCAACCATTCCCTGCAGCAATTAAGCTTAAAGGCCTTGCTCATGGGCTCAGCAGTGCAATCACTCTGCTGCCCACAGGCTTCGAACCGGTAAACTTCCAATGATAGGCAGAGAGTCCTAAGCCAAAACATTACACAATTCAGCTGGAAAAGTAAGATAAATGTTCCCAAGCACAGGTATGCAACATTACTGTTTTTTAGATGATTTCTGGTAGCTTGGTGTCAACTCATCATCACTCTCATCTGCTTCTTCTGGAAATAAGCAGCTTCTGTAAAATACACCAATAGGTACTGTATAGGCTTGCATAGATCAGCATGCTAGGAAGGAAAGCAACTATGCTCACATACAGTATGCTTAACAAACCCCAGCTAACCCTGACTGCATCAACTCTTGAGATTTAAGGACCAAGTGCGTGCAAGTATGACAAAAAAATCTTATTTTGGTAAAATTTGCTGTACTGTGTTTCTGTCCTTTACAAGTGGCAGACTTCCACCATAAATACACTCAAACCAGACACTGTTATATGCAACCAATATACCATGCATGTAATTATATATTTGCATATAGTTTACCTTAAGCAAGAGGTAGGGTGCTGACTGCATGTCCATTTTTCCGGTAATGATCCTGCGATCACCCCTGGTGGCAACCTTCTCCACTTCAAACAGTCCTCACACTGAATCCAGCCCAAGGCCCTGGAACAAAAAATCATATATATAGAGAAACTTCACGTTTACGACTGAGTTTTGTTCCTACGACTAGGTCGTTAAGTGAATTGGTTGATAAACAAGGAGCTGCCCTTACCGATATTTCAAGCATACTGTACTGGTAGTGGGTTTGTGTCAACTGTCTTTAGATATTGTTTTAATGTCACCTTTGCACCATTCATTTTAGTATATTTATAAATGTTTATACAGTAGTGTACTGTATACTGTAATAAATAGAGGAAATCAGCTCTAATATACAGTACTGAGGTTTGCATACTGTAAATACAGTTGATAGTTTTAATTTATTCTAGATAAAGAAAAGGTCTAAAGGAAACACCAGCTTGATAACTTTATTTTAATTTGCATATTTCAATGATTTTATCAAATTGCTTAACAAAAATTTCTGCTGCTTCTACATCCATGCTTGCCACCTCACCGCTGATGCTCCGATTATGCAGGCTGAATCTCCAAAAAAACAATTTATATACAAAATATGTAGTCTTGGAGATTGCGAATGCTAGTGTAGTGAATTCTGACTGAATACAGGAAGGAGACAGACTGAGAAAAGGTGATGCAAGATGAGACGTTTGACGCTGAGACCCCATGCTGCTGTTTCTATGACCAAAGTTCTCGTGCAGCATACAATACTGAGTGGTCGGAGAACTGGTCGTAAATCCAAACGGTCATTAAACAGGTAGGTTAAGTGAGCAGCGTCTGTATTAAAAACTTCAAGTAGGTAATATGATATTTATACAAACAGCATATATTGGCATCTCAGGCTTGTGCCCTAAGCTGCCTGGGACAGGCTACAGGCCCCCAGTGACCCTGACCTGGACAAGTTGTTGCAAGATCGCCAGCAGATATGCATAAGAAAACCACAAAGCTAAAGTACAATTAGAATGCTCTCCCTCACACGCACAACATCTGGCTGTTGGCAAAATGTGAGTCTGTTTGAACACAGGGGCAGTGGGTAAAATAAGCCATCTAACCATTTTCTGTACCTGCTTGTCCTATTCAGGGCTGTGAGGGGTCTGGAGACTATGGACGTAAGGCAGAAAATAAACCTGGATGGGGCGCCAACCCACTGCAGGGCACGCACACGTATGGGCAATTTGGTAACTGAAATTCACCTTAGTGTGTTTTTGGACTGCGGGGGGAAACTAGAGAACCCCCCACAATGACACAGGGAGAACATGAAAACTCCATGAGCATGGAGCCAGGGTGGAGAACCTAACCCTGGTCCCAGAGGTGTGAGCCAACGGTGCTAACCACTGCACCACTGTGCTGCCTAGTGAAATGTTGTAGCCAAGATGTAGACAATCCCAGCCATCTATTTTGTTCTCATTATACTTACTCCTCTTCTTCCTCCTCCTGCTCTTCTTCGTCTTCATATTTTTCATCCTCTCTATTTATACCTTCTTTCTTGCTTTTTCTCGCCAAGGCCCGGAGTGTTTTCTCTTTGGACTTTTGTTCTCTTTTTTTCTTCCAGTAGTCATTGAGTTTCATACCCAGTGCTGCCAGTGTCAGTCTGGGGTAAAAGGCATGCTGACTATAATTATGGTCCATCCAGTAATTATTTTGACTGCTAATACTAATAGACAATATTTTTGCATAAACGAAAGGTATTTCAACACTGTCCGTCAACATTTCAAACTAAAAACAATTCAAATAAATCCGGTACCTATACTCCTTGGTATACTCAAAGTCTTGCTTGTTATGTGCTGGCTTCAGAAAGTTGCACTCAATGATTCCAACAACACCAACTCCTGACCTTTGACCAGATGACTGCAAACAATGAGAAATTAATGTGCAATGTTCAATATTGCTAGTTTCATTTTAGACTTCCAAATAAACACAAATTGTAAATTAAGCTCATACGTACCTTGACTTGGCAACCCACTTTCTCATAAGATTTAATGAGCCGATTCTTGTGATACATTAAAATCCCAAAGTGCTCCTTATTCTTGTAGTTAAAACCAAAGGTTATTTTAACCTTCTTGTTCTGAATGATGATGTTAAGAGAAACCAGTATTACTGAGCCAAACCCAGGAAAACCCATGAGGAAATTTTTTTTTTTATGAGGCCTCTGTGGAAATTATAACATGATAATCAAGTTAAATTTACAACCAAAACACACAAATTCCATGCAACAAAATTAGATTTTTTTAAGGATAACCACTATTTTTCAGATGGCTGGGTGAAATACACAGGGGTTGAACAATGAAACTGAAACACTCCTCAGAATAGTGTTTGAGGTTTCACTCCTATATATGTATGGCCTGGTGGCGAATCTTCATTGATCAAATATCATGGCATTCACTTCCAAAGCCCACCGAACCATTCCAAGGACCACGTTCATCCAATGCGTCAAACATTATACCCTCATGGTGGTGCTGTGTATCAGGATGACAATGCACCAATTTACACAGCAAGACTAGTGATAGAGTGGTTTGATGAACAAAAAAATTAAGTTTGACATCCGTGGCCTGCACAGTCACTAGATCTTATTATTGAGCCACTTTGGGATGTTTTGGAAGAACGAGTCAGGAAACGTTTTCCTGCACCAGAATCACATTGTGACCTGTTCTGCAAGAGGAATGGCTCAAAATCCCTCAGGCCAATGTGCAAGACTTGTATCTGTCATTCCCAAGACAAGTTGATGCTGTACTGGCTGTAAAAGGAGGCCATATACCATACTAATAAATTACTGCATTCTAAAACCGGTAAAGACATTCATTGTCTAGCCCCTGTTTATTGTATTTGCAAAGTGACATTTCTGAGTACAGAATTTCTGCTCCAACACCAAAGTTCTTTAGAAAGCTGGTCTGACTATAGTGAAAGGCAAGGATATAAAACCCAAAATCAGCAGCACATGAAACTTCCACCATCTAACTGCTGTTATCCTGTTTATATATATTTACTGCACTGAATTCAAGTCATAAACACCTAGATTCCAACTAGATTCCAAACATGCAGAAATAGTTCAGTTTTTTGAGAAAGCTGCTTTACTATAATGTTAATTACGGAAAGAATTCTTCATGTGGTCCCTTAAGTACAATTTCACTTGTGGTGTATGTTGATAGACCTTCAGGTTATTTCCTTCATATTCTCCTATTAGCCAGTCATTCATATCTTTAGATTCCTTTAGCAATGAGTTTTTGTCATATTATGTTTACAGCATAAGACTTTTATAAAGCACAGCAAGTTGAACTTGCAGTATGTCTCTCCACACCAAACTCTCTCCCTCGATCCCACTCATCAGAACGTTAATCGAACCATTTGGGTTACTAATTGCCCACAGATGCATATAATTAAATGGTATGTACTTAAACCTGTGAGACTCTCACCGTATCATGAAGTTTCATCCCTCTTCTGAGTTACAGTCTGATAATTTTATTTGATTCCGGATTCTCTTGTTTATGACCCTTTGGCTTGATTCTGTGTTTCACAATTCCGGATTGTCCTCATTGACCTGTTTACTCATGATCTACCTTTGCCTGACCCTTGACTTTGATTCTGGTCTGTGGAAACAAACACTGCAACTGGATCCCCACTTGTGAGCTTCTTGTCTCCATGACCATATGTTTCATTTTATCAAAATAACCAAGAAACGAAACCTGATCTACAACCTGTCGATTTCTACAGTTACAGCTAGACCTTGTATTTCATTTATCGCCATTATCAAGATAACCATGAATTACCATTTATTTGTAGAAAATCATAAACTAATAATAAATAGGCTCAAGAAAATTACATACAGACACAGATTGTTAGTTTTTAAAGGATACATTGAAAGTAGGCTTGTAAACATCATTTTCAATACTGGACAGGCTCTTGGAAACTAGCTTGGTTAGGACTTTTTTCTGGCGCAAGATGATTTGTGCCCGTGGTTTTAGGTACAGGATACTGAGATAAGCCTGAACAGGATGCAAAATGTGTACAGGAAGACATAAATCATCACACAGGAGTACATTTCACATGCACATACACACATTCATTCATCAGTCTACCTTACTTTAAACTCAGAAAATCAGAATTAATTCTTGATGTGATCTGTAAAGACATTATCTTTTCCAGATTTCTGAAAAGTTATATTACATTAAACAAGTATTGTGAACATACACTGTACAAATGAGAAATAAAAATCAAATTCCACTGCTGAAATCATAAACCTGAATTTTATACAAGTAAAAAGTTTAAAAATTCGACTCCCCTAACGACTACTGTACATGAAAAAACAAGGCCTTTAACCACAACTGCTCTATGGCAGCTGCGTGCCCCAAAAACTGTGTAGAATATGTGAAAATCAAAGGACTTCTAAGTACTTTATGTATGACAAATCAAATATATCATATATTATCAACTTGTTCATTGAAAATCCAGGCTGACACACAAATTATACTTTTAACACACAGTTATTAAATAGCGTTTCCCTTTCTCACTGCTGGATAAACCTGAAAAATAAGCTATTGATTCTATACAAAAATACTTTATATATGGAAATTATTTTTAATGCTATTTTTAAACACCATATTTCTTTCACATTACATACACCGGCAATAGGTTCAATCTCTTCCTTTTGTTACTGACCCTCAGAGAATAGTCCATTTCTGGTGTGGTCTGATCTGTCCGTTGAGGGCCAAAACACCTCTTCCTTCCACCTGCTCCCATGTCCTCAGGACGGATTGGTGGCATTCGAATATCATATTTATCTGTGTTAAAGTCCAGCTCTGGGTTTCCATCCTTGTTCCTGTGCAAAGGCAGGAGCTAAAAGTTAGGGAAAGATGCCTAGCAAGAAACTAAACCTATTCAGTATTTTTAAAATGCTGTTACAATTAAATTGTAAACTACAAACAATTAAGCCATAACCTCTAAGTTCCTCTCTGTGAGCCAAGGTTCTGTACTTCATGCACAATCACTGCATTCTGGGCCTCTGTCACACTCAGGAAAGCATAACACAGTAATGGAAAAAGACAGGGTTCTGCGCACCTGCGAATATTCCAGATCAGGATCTTAGTACCCTTCTTACTCGGGATGGTTTCCAGCTGCTCTAAGAGTTCTTCCTGTGAGCTAAACAGGGAGTGTGTCAGGATAGCCTGCAAACTTGCTTCTGAGTCCTCTGTTACCACAAGTTTTTGTGCAGGCAGTTAAGGAGAAAACTGACAACAGTTCAGTTAAAATGATATTTCATTTTCATGTTGGGTCAACTTAAGGAGGCAATTATATTGTGACAAAGCTTTCATCAGTTTATGGCAAGGTTATCGATTACTTTTTTAATGATGTTGTGCAGGTAAAGGAAGTACATCTTCAAACAAATATGTACAGGTTCTTAACATTATAGAAAATATAGAGGCAAATCCATAAGTATGAGGAGAATTACTATTGTGTTTATATAGCACCACCAAACACACACAACAACTATTCAGCCTGTTCTCCACTGAAAGAGAAAGAGATTTGACCTAAAGAGGATATTGGTCTGCTGGTTGAAGGGCACGATGGGCACGACCACAGCCTGGGCATTAACAGCCTCCAGGTAGGTCTGCGAGAGCATTCCCACAGAGATGCAGCCTCCATTTTTGGTGAAGATTAATGCATCCTTTCCCAAACGCATTGAGCCGGATTTGAAACCATTGCCATACACACCAATAGGTTGACTGGCCTTGCTGTTGCCCTTGTCTGTGAAACCAAAACTGTTAAAGAAAAGTTAAATGCGTGAACATGTTACATAAAAACAAATAGACTGCACTTAATATTAAATTATATTGGTTCATGAGAAATTGGTATTAATGATGAAAAGAAAACAGGGATTAAAAACCAGCCGTGGACTATGGGATCTCCCCCAATATATTTAGCTTACTGGAGGGGATCCCATGACAACTTTTGCCGGTTCACACATCCTCTAAACAGAAAAATTTTAATATTGCTCTTTTTCTCTGCATATTCTGAGTGGTTCATACCTGAGAGATATCTCAGAAAAAGCTGGTTACAATGTCTGTCGTTTTTTTTTTTGGTTTCCCCTCATTTAACACACCTGACTCAATTCCTTGCAATTCCTTGTGCTAATTACCACACACCACTTGAGCTGCGGTGGAAGGGAAAGAACTAAGCTACACAGGGCTCTGGAACTCCAGGACTGCAGTTTGACACCCTTGGTATTGTTGATACAACTGTTTGACTGATTATAGGCACCTGTGCTTCTGTCTGACTAATCAAGAGAGCAAGTATACACATTTCCTCGATTCATTTGTATTACGCCCTGAAGAAGGCAGAAGCCGCTAGGTGTGGACATTTTTAACAGTCCAGGGCACATTACTATAATAGAAATTTTAACTTAAGGAGTGCCTTAGTATGGAGAGTTTTTCTCTTGTGTTTTATGGAATCAGCCTTTAAAATGTAAATGATCCTGCCACACTGTACATCCATCTGTCCATCCATTTTCTGAAACCTCTTATCTTATTCAGGGTCGCGGGGGGTCCAGAGCCTGTCCCAGAGGCTACAGGCGCAAGGCAGGGAACAACCCAGGATGGGGCATCAACCCATTGCAGGGTGTCACATGCAAACATAAATCCGTATTCACATTTAAAGCCCTGGAGGAGGATGAAGCTATGGGGCTGCTTTTACAGAGCCTATTTGAAAGCCTATTCTTTAAAGAATTAAAGGAATTTGTAAAAATAAATATATAAATAAATAAATAATACTGTTGCTTAACTCCGGGGACACAAGGCAGTAAAGAGAACGAAGCAGGCAACACCTTGGATGGAATGCCAAGGCACTGCAGGGCACACACCCACCTATACACAATCACACACTATGGGCAATTTAGATATGCCAATTAATTGTGGGTCTGACTGTGGGTGAAATCCAAAAGAAAAAGACACTGATGGTAAGTGGAGAACATGCAAACTCTGCAGACAGATGGGTGGGATTCAAATGACGCAACCTCAGAAAGGTGGAGACATTCTCTGACAAATACAGTTTTATATGTCCCTCACAATCACAGACTGTGATTGTCACACTTTTTTTTAGTACAATATATAATTTCATTCTCAGATTCACACAGAATGATACGCATTTTATATCAGTGATCTCTCGTCATATAATTAGTAGTCTTCTGTCCATTATATTTCTGTTCTGTTGTCGTCATGGTTTAATGATGATATGCTCTAGCCCTCTTCCTTTCCTTCCTCTTTTTGTGCTCAGCATACGTAGGAACACCCTAAACTCACACATATTCACACGATGTAGAAATTTTACATTAGTATTAATACAATTTTAATGTGAATTTTAAGTCTAATGTCAGATAATGGCTTTTGAGAGAATCCGTATGACTGATCTCTTAATATACAAACAAGAAATGCATATTAAGCCGTTAGCACACTGTACTGTCTCTCTCTCTCGTTCTGTCTATATCACACACCCACACACGCTAATATAGAATATGAGTCCTAACTGTACCACAACTTATAATCACATGAAAGCAGTTAATAAAAAAAGTTTTCAGGCCCGTTTTATCTTAATTGGTTCTACTACCACATAAACCTATACATACACCATACAAATAGGTCAATGAATACGCTGAAAAACTATATTTTAAGATAAGATAGGCATGTGAAAGCATGTTTGTGAGCATGTGTGTGGGAGTAAAGATCACATGATAATGACTGCACTCTCTGTGGTTTTGGTTGCAGCAGATGGGAGGGGGTGTGGTTAGCACTCTGACATATTAGTTAGAAAGTTTTAACTGCTTTTTTCAGTTTTCGACTGAATGCATTCCTCTTTAAAACAACTCGACACCACTCAGTTGTACTTAGGCTGGGTTGCATCAACATGGATTAAATTTATCCTAGTTTAGACTTATTCTAGGGTTAGTAAATCTAGGTTTAAATTGGTGTTTAATTAATCAGAGATGCGTTGCACATATAAATTTTAACCCTGGATAAGTTTACCAATTTAAACTATGATTAAGATAGGATTAATATAGGTTCAGTGTTCACCATGATGGATTCCAATGCAAGGTAAACAAATTCACAATGTATCCTAGGCTAATTAAAAATGGCCCTAAATAAAGTTAACGCAAATATTTAAAAAATAGAAGCCACTACTTTTACCACACTTTTGCTTGAGTTATGCTGATTTACTTCAATTTTTTCACACATCTTGGATATTAATTGAGCAGTAGTCCTTTCAGTTACGAAAAAGTTCCACATTCTCACCACCTGGCTTAGTAATCAAAATAAGCATGGGAGACGCAGGAAATTTGTAGGTTAAATTTCATATGAAACTACACCACCACACCAAAACAGTGGGGGACAAAAAAGTAATTCTGTTAGTTATTTGTTAGTTATTGAGGAATCGATCACGATCAAAACGGGACACAGCCTGTTATTTCTATTTTACTTGTATGACCTGCGCCATGTTCAAGATTCTTATTAAATTTGCCAGCAGATCGATCTTTCACTTTCTGCCGAATAAAAAACGGTGTAACGTGATCCCGCTAATAAGCACTGGCAAGTTTCACTGCCAGCACTGGCGATATTAGACAAAAGTATATTGGTTAGCAATCGAATTTTCCATATTAATTGATTAAAAGTGTATTAATTGATGCATTAAATGTAATTGGGGTACAAAAATAATTGTACCTGCTCAGTTTGCAAGTTGTGGCGGTGTGAAAGTGCCTATTTCTGCAGACTCTGGTCTTGTGAACTCCAGAAAGATCCCTGTCCACTATCTGATAACTCCCTGTAGCATAAAAATGCAAAACTACTAGGAGCTGGAGAACTGGAGAATCAGCAGAGTTCCTCTCACTAACATGCATGATAGCTGGTCTAACCTTCCCATTGGGGTCTATGACACACTCTTTTTTAAATTGATCCTGCGGGTAAAACTCAATGCTGCTTTAAAAAATTCAACTCAACCTGTCTCGAGTTTTCCTTCATAGGACTCTTTCCTGTGATCCCATCTAGCAATGATAGGTGGAAAATATAGCAATGTGGTCAATAAACCTGAAACAGAACTAACATAAATATGGTTTAAATATGGCTAATCGAGCTTCATACTACGTTTAAATTCACTGGTGCAACAGACTTGAATTTAAGTGAAAATTAAACTGAGATTACCAAAGGTTTATATTTAACCAGGATTAACTGTATACTAAACTTAAATTCGGTTCAAAGTTTGGTGCAACAGACTTAGTAGATAAATCTTCATTTAATCCACTTTAGAAGTTAAACCATGTTGGTGCATCCCAGCCTTAGTGCCCTACACACTATGTAAATATATGTTCACAATGTCATTAAAAAGCAAAAATACTTTAACTGGGAGCATAAATTCTTCAAAAGTATGTTTATGTGTAGATTCACTGAGCAGCCTGTAGTTGCAACTTTGTGAAGCAGTCTATCCCAGCTGTGCAGATTCCACTGTCTGAAACAGTACAAGCACAGCACATTAATCACCACCCCAGTCACAAATTTTTGCAGCAGAACATGGGTTTGTATAGTCTTACCTCAGCATCTTGTGCAGTTTACTTGGAGTCATCCCATTCCCATTGTCTATAAAGGTCAAACATAGCTGCTCTTTTACGACAACCACGTCGATCCATATTTGCTTTGCTGTAACACCTGGGTCGGATGCATTGTCTAATGGTAACAGAAAAGGTTCAGTCAAATCATATAGTCAATTCATGACCATAAATCAAATAACACTCATAAACTAGGGCTGGGTATTGGCACAGATGTGGCGATTCAATTTGATTCCAATTCACAAGCTAACGATTCCGTTTAATCTGATTCAACATCAATCTGAAAGGAATGAGATGTGAAATACTATATAGCTGCTTTCCATATTAGGAGGGATGTTTCAAATACTGTACAGTTAACGGAACACAAATTTACAAATGGAGTCACTAGAAACAAACTGTGAAAACCACTTAAGAAAGGCCAAAAGGTTGTATACCAAAATCTTTTTATTTGAGAAACATGAGTATAGTTTCTTAAAAGCAAAATCAACCTGTCTTTTTCAAAGGACAAAAAATTACTTCTGATTTAAAAGAATAGTTGAAAATAAGTCTAAAACTCACATGCCAAGATTCAGAAGGAGGTTAACTTAAAGATATGTGCCAAAACATAAATTAGAAGCTGTATATTTGAGGAACATACAGGTATTGTTTAGACCTGATAATTGGCCCTGACCTCAGAATTTGATTTCAATTCACAAGTGCCTAGTTGGATTCCATTTTAACCCCATTCAATCTACGTTTAAGACACATTCACAAATCTGTTGCAAAAACAACAATAGGCACAGCACTGTAGAGTTAACATGTAATTATTTAAGTATTTTGTGTTTCATCACGCAATGAAAATAAGTATATACAGTAATTAGAGAGATGCACCGATCCAGACGTATTTGACGGATCAGGTATCCACATCCTATACTTACTTATTTAGTTTTTGGCTAAATCGCACGACAGCTTTTTCCCATCTTACATGTGTTTTTTGCGGCATTCCAGTCGAACACTAACGCTGCCCCTCAGTCTTTTTTGCTACTCAGTGGGTGTGACTTCCGCCTGCTGTGACGTCATGCGCGTATCCTTCGCAGTACGAGGAGCGTAAGATAAGACGTGATGATCTGGAAGTATTTTACGCTTTTAACAGAAACCAGTAGCACAGCGATTTGCAATCTTTGTAAAACAAAGTTTTGAGAGGTGGGAATGGCGTTTAATGGACAATCCCACTTAAAGCGCAGGCAACTGTGCGAGACAAAAAAATAAATGGATGATTTGGGAGTTGCTAATTTGGGCTGTTTTGCGAACTCGCTGCAGCTTGTGATACTTGTACAAGAGGGGCTGCAATCGCAACAAAGTGTAACTGAGCTGGTGCCAATGGGAGAAAAATTGTGTTAAAATTTTAAGCATTCGCCACTTGTGTATACTTGCTCTGAATATATTCATATATTGAACTGCAAATGCCTCAAAAACGCTTAAAACAAGAAGTACAAACGAGGTGGGACAGTACGTTATGTATGTTTGTAGTAGCCTAATTAAATATTTTTTTGTCATTTTTCCATCTGTATTTACTAGCTTAAAAAATTTATATATAAAGTATAACTATGGAAGTAAATCTGTGCCATCACAATTTGAATTTTATATGCCACTGAAATTCTAACATTGAATATTTATGCATT
>JAODKC010000002.1:17432664-17456231 GCA_026777985.1 Mormyrops attenuatus
AATACGAGGTTAAAAATACGAGTTATACATCCGGGATACCAAGGCTAAGCAATCGAATCTGTGGGTGCGTTCGACGTGATGCAGCCGCTTACAGCGCTGGATTAAAGCAATGCATTCAGGTCCCGACGTTTGTATCCCAGGAAGTTCTGACGCGTTATCTACTATTTCTCCCGAATATAACACAAAGCAGTGAGAACTGGTTTTCAGTTAATTTACCTGGTAAAATTAAGTTTAAATAAATGATATAAATGCTCTAATAGTACGAGTAAGTTAGTGGTTTATTTATTGTTAGTTACTGTAATGATAAAAGCCGAGGGGAGCCATTGGTAGGGGGCGTGGTCCGGTATTCCCGTGGCATTCCTGTAAGCGGCGGGGATTGTGGTGAGCTGCTGGTTGTCCTGTGTCCAGCTGCTGCAAGGGACTAAGTGATGATGGTGGAAGGGGGTGGCAAAGTGTGTTTTATATAATAATCTTTTCTTAGACTGGTTGCCAGGTGACGGGTGCGTGTCTGGGTTAATACCGAAGCCTGGGTAAGATGCATGTGTACATGTTGTGTGTGTAACTGATTGTTT
Organism: Mormyrops attenuatus; assembly: GCA_026777985.1. NCBI lineage: Eukaryota > Metazoa > Chordata > Actinopteri > Osteoglossiformes > Mormyridae > Mormyrops > Mormyrops attenuatus. The sequence goes on from JAODKC010000002.1 coordinate 17,433,237, forward strand.
TAAACTTGTAGGTATATTGTGGTTTATGGTATAAACTGTGTGCCTATGTCCGCAGGAGTTGCCATTGCTGTTTTGCCTGTACTGTTTATTTCTTTTTTTTGTTGCCATACCGGAATAGCTGCATGAGTGGCAATTATTAAGGGAAATGGAGTGCTGGCTGGGCTAATTGGCGTCGGTCCGGGGGGTAGTTATTTACTATTGACCTCTTTTATAGAGCCGGAGAACGTGGTGCTGGAGTGTTGGGTGGTTGGTGTGGCTCGCTCTGCACTGCATGGAGTGATTGAGGGGTGAATTAAGAAGCACCTGTTCTAGGTTGTGATTTGCTGTGATTCTGTGTTGACTTGCACCTCGATAGGTGAGCTTGGGGTGTGTTTGCTGTGGTGCACTTTTTCCCCTCTCTTTCCAGGAAACCACGCTCCCTGGCTGGCTTATTGGTGGGGATATAACCATAGGATCGGACTGCCAGTACTGGGGTTGTTGACCCTCTCCTTTTCGCTTAATAGTCTGCTTTTAGCTGTGCTGTTGGTGACTGATGCTATTTATAGTATTGCTTATTTTATATTGTTAATAAATATTGTCTTAAGTACTGGGATATGAGTCTTTGTTTTTTGTAGTGTAGCTGTGCTTGGAAGTCCTGGGGATAACCATTGTACATCTTAAGGGGCAGGGCCTTAAGTGGAGTAGTTTGGTCTCCTATGCAGCCTTGGTGACCTAGAGTGGTGAGGTTACAATCGTAAAAAGAGCTCTTGTATCGGAATCTGTATCGGTATGGACAGTTGTGTATCGGAATCGGATCGGAACTGAAAAAATGTGGATCGGCCCATCCCTAACAGTAATTATAAGTTACTATAATAACGAAACAATATATAATATGCATGAAATATATCCTTGTACTTACTTGTGAATACACCAAAACATTTTGTCCATACTTGTACCCAACCAAAAATAAATAAATTATACCTGTAGACTGTGTTGCTTTCATTTGCTTCAGTGTTACCCACAACATTTGGGAAAAAAAACATGTAATTAACAATATTCTCATAATCCAATATCAGTTTTTTCCTTACATCGCTTGCTTTTATTTAGCTTTATATATTTTGCTTTTATGTAACGTTAATTCATATCACCGTAAGCAGTGTACTGAAAATAACTGGTGTGAGAATAAAGCCCTACTTGACTGGACTTGCTTACATTCATGTGGTCTGAGAACTCCATTACCATGACTGACAATTGCAACCCTCCTATTGGTGAGAGAGAAAGGCTGTGTTCAAAATTTCTACTTGTTCACTCACTGACTATGTGTGTAGAATTATTAGGCAAGTACTATTCCTGGAGCTAATTTTTAGCAAAAGCTGAGTAGACTTATAAAAGCAAATTCATTTAAATTTAAATTTATTTATAGAGAAAATGTTAAATTAGTGTTACACAAAAAGACTTATCAGTGTGCACAATTATAAGACAATTAGAAACTAAGTGGATTTCTCTCTTCACCTTCATCAGAAATAACACCAAAGACAGTTTTATATAGTCTATACGAGGAACAAAAAACTTTCAGCTCTTCTATACAGTCCACTTTACCAACTTTAATGTCCTGTATAGCCACCTTTCTTCTCAATAACCATCATGAGCCTGTGGTCCACTGAAACAGTCAGATTTTGGATTTGATCATGTCCTATATTAGCTGAGGCAGATGGGGACCACCTCTCAGATGCTGCTGAAAAGTGTACTGCTCGCAACCTTGGTAAGTCTCACACTTCAGCAGGGCCTAGTAGTTTTCAATAGGGGTTAAGTTAGGCGATGAAAAGAGCCAAGTCATTATTTAGTTACCTTTCAAGCTTTTCTTGGTCAATTCAAGAAATGCTTTGATGCATGGGAAGGGGCATTAGCCTGCATAAACATCATAACCTTTTTGAAAGTTTCTCACTTCTTCTCGTACCAGTGTTTGAAGAAGGCATCTTCTAGAAATTGGCAGTAGATCTTGTACTTAACTTTTACACCATCTGTAAGCCAGAAAGGTTCTACAAGTTCCATACTTTAATTTGACATATCTTTGGAAGTTAATTTGTCTTCTTCTCAATACACACTTCATCCATCTTCATTGATTGTTGGTTGGTCACAAAACACGTTGAAAAATTTGGCAATTTCGATTGATTTGCACCCCTCGACTGAGATTTTACTCTTTTGTTTTTTCCACTCTCTGGCCCATTTTAATAGTAATAATAATTTGTTTAATAATTCTGCACATGGAAGTATCTACTGTTTCCTGTTTTACTCCACACAGAAAGTACTCAGACCTCATACTGATCAGGCTGTATTTTTAAACAATCTTTTGTTAATTGAAGATTAGTCTGGACTGAAACTATTGGTTGGAAGAAAAGATACAAGCAAAATACATATGTGCCTATTCTACACACAGTGTATAGTGTTCACTACGGAATAAGGTCAGACAGCGGTCGATACATTTTGGACAATACACGGATGCCATGCTGTTACATAATTATGCGCTGGATATTTGGCACTGTGTTAAAGCTCATTTGCAAATATTTCACAAGTGAGCTACTTAAACCGGTTAATGGTCACAGTTCGGACTGAGCAAAGATTCTCAAATATGGTTCCAACCCCAACCCTCATGTAACAGGCCACAATGCATGATGGTCTAAGTATGGTACAGCTTCTGTACACTACAATTTGGTGTGCCTTGCGCTAATTTTGTAGTGCACTATGTAGTGAATCAAATTTACAGTTGTGAATTCAAACAGTACTACAAAATGGCCGACTCATTATATAGTGGGCGAGTGGACATTTGCCTATCATGGGAGTACTTCAGTAATGCATGAGCATTTGAAGAGGAGGCACGTCGGATATCTGGACGAATAGGAATTGGACTCACCATGGTAAGATATTAGCTTGTAAGCTAAACTGCGGTGTGAATGTACGTTTTTAAAGACGTATTTTGTTTTTGAAAAAAAGTAACTTTTATGACATTTATGCAGTATGAAGAAGACCAAATGTACCATGGATGGTTTTCTGCTAAAGAAGCAGACGTGTACTCCACAGCAGGTGACTGCCCTCACTGAGTCAATACAAAACATGTTGATAACAAACATGAGACCTCCGTGGTTGATGCTGACATTCCTTAGTATGAATAAACTGTGATTGAAATAGCCTTATGTTGTCACTTGTTACAGAATGTTTTGCACTGTTTTACTGCTGCTAATGTGCCTGTCCTTGGCTTACAGAAAAAAAGTTCTCTATTTTTTTACATTGTAAAAAATGTATTATTTATAATAGCAGCAGCAAACTGTATTAAAATATGTTTTTGAGTGAAGTATCTTTCTTGTCTTTATTATTTACCACATAATTTAAATAACCTCATGCTAAATGTAAAAGCTGGTAGCTAAATATAAGCCATTTTATAATTATGCAATTTATCATCCGATAAGTCGACCAATCGTTTTAATATTCAACAACTAGTCGACTATCAAAACAGTCGTTAGTTGCAGCCCTAATTTTCAATACTGAATTGTCAAAACCAGGATTGTGACTAATCATAAAATTTTTCCCACACCTACTAAAAACTTTTACAATGCTTTGTACTTACATATATTAGGAAGATGTTTCTGGCAAATTATAATCATTTGATTAATATAATAATTTTAGCAAAGATTTATTCATTTGAGATTTGTTAAACATAAGAAATGTACACATTTTAGAGAATATTGGAAATTGCATGAAAATGTAATAAAATTTGCGTATGTGCACTATAGTCCCACACATTTATGTTGCGGAAGGTATCAATGTACAATTCAACTATGGTATCTATCCTTGCACCCTGCCAATGTTCTAGTAGTGACACAATACCATTTTCTAGTCATTAACTAAACGATTGTAATAAAAACCATTTTGATAAATATTTTTAATGATCCAAAACGTGGTACGCCAGCTGCGCAAGGAAGGACCAGAAAACTCTGAAGCAGGTTACTACGATGTTCCAACCATCACCCACACACAATTGCAAGCTCTTTCACCTTGTTAAAGATCCTGCCCACCCTGGACATCACCTTTTTCAAGTTGCTGCCCTCTGGCTTTTCATGCTAACTTCTTCACAAGACTGAAAAATAGTTTCTTCCGCCTTGCTGTTAAACTGCTGAACACCGTCTGTTGCTGCCTCCAACGGTGGGTGCACACATGGACAGTCATACACACTCACACACACACATAACATTGACCCTTTTGTGCAATGTATGCATTATGGCTGCATCCAGCCAGTTTTACTGATAATTTAGTTTCTCATTACTGCTTAATAGGCTGTTGATTACTGCAACTTACTTATAGTCGTCTGTGATTATTGCACGTTATCTGTTGTTGTTTGTGACTAGTACGCATTGTTGTTTGCCTGTCTTAGACTTGTTAAATCAGGGACTGCCATCGGAATGTTTAGTTTAACACAGATACACTTGGGACTTTGATATGATTGAATTATTGTTGAATTTACAGGGTTTTGGTGCAAATAATTAGGCCTATAGCAATCAGTAAAATGAATCTGTAATAAATTCAACTAAATCGTTTTAGTAGTTTAAATTTTATTAAAAACATAACGAGGGAGGGACAAGCAAATAAAATCGCATGTTTTAAACCGGTAGAAACTGTAAGCTTGGTCGATTCAAGCTTCTGAAGACACAGGAATGAATAACTTATAGTTCTAAAGATGTACCACCTCAAAGCGTGGAAAAGAAACCGGGGTTTGTCATAAATAACATTAAATATCACGAACGGTGAAAAAGTGAGACTTTCTGCAGGTTATTTTTTCTTAGTTGTTTTCTGCTTTATAAATGCGTTTCGTAATATACGACCGCTTGTTTGACATCCGGTTGTTGTTCCACCTTTATCCCCCCACAACTACTTCAAAACATTTCTGAAAGATTAATCTAGAATACAAATATCACTTCAAGCTCGTACGTTGACCTTATGCGTTTTAAATACTTTTCAAAGTGCTATCGAAGGCATCTAAAACGTATAATGACCTAATTGTTAAGACTTTCCGTATTTTCCAGACCAAAATCAATTTTAGATAGCTTCCAAATAAAAAAACAACAATAACTTTTAATTATATGTAGACATCCGACTACATCCGAATAAATTAGGGCTATAATCAAAGACATACAAAAAAAACGTATTTATCAAATATACTTCAAACCACAATAGTTCTTTGGTGCAAGATACTGACTAGAGATTCAACCCAAAATATTAATACCAACGTCAAATGTATACATATAAAATACGATTCATTGAAAATCGGCCGCAACATATAACGTTTGTAAATTGGTGGTGAAATCTTGTTTCATTTTCAGTTGGTTGCGTGCAAATACAGACGGAGACTTTGTCCTGCGCAGGGAAGATATTCCTGACAGAAGCTTTAACTTTTTCTTATTAAAATGTTTTAATATCTGTAACTTCAGTTACCTGTAACTATAAAAATGATCTAAATACTTCAAAATACTACAGAATGTCGTCAATTTACATACTCCTGTGTTAAGACTACTAGATTGCATGTATACTTCAAGCGAGTTCAGGATTAAAAATTAGAGGTTCTCCACCTAAAATGTTTATGTGTACAAACTTGTTTCAGAATTAATACTCCGCAAAGCTGTCATGTTGCGATAAATGGTATGCTTTAAAAGCGGGCTGAAAAAAGGAAGACCTCTTTTGCTAGTCACGGAGAATTTAAACGTCAGGTTCATTTCTGCTTCAGTGCTGCCAGTGGAAAGGACAAGCGTCATTTCTAGGTTAATTACGCTTCGTTTATTTTATTAATCTGATGGAAAATGAGGCTCTGTACCGATTTTTTTTAAAAATACTGCTGTTGGTGTGCTTGCAATATACGCACAACAATGTCTGCATACGTGACGCGTAACTCTTTGCAGGCGTTCACCAATGGTAAAGTACAGAGTGTAACTTTGTGGCAGCCCATTGGATAGTTAATACGGGAAATGAGCACAAACGGTTTAATAGCAACTAAAATTTAACGTAACACAGGGGTATTAAAAGTTCCCAAGAATAAACAATTATTTATTTGTATTAATGGATATTTTTAAAGGCTCATTATAAGGTAAAGTGCTGCTAAACTGCTTTATTTGACATCACTTTTGTGTTCTGCTTCTGTATATGCACCGTTAAAATGGCTTTCCCAATATTATAACGTAAATGAAACTAGTTAGCAAAGGTTTATTGACTTGCAATGAATACAGGGAGATGCATTCTGTATTTAATTAGCTATATTTTAAATTTAGAATCACCGAAAGCAAACAGGCGTGGAAAGTGAAATGCATGTCTTACCTACTAGTTCGGCCACTGCACTGAAAGGCCAGGTATGACTTGTTGAATTGCTGTTCAAGTACGAGGGGCTCATCTAAAACAATTCCCAAAACACGTTGAGGATATGCATGCATTAAACTGATTGAACTGGCCTCCTATTTCACAGTCAAATAAACTGAAATACTTACACAACTCAGACGAATTCCCTGCTCGCTTAGCCTCGCCATGTTTTCAAACCGAATACTTCATGAAAAGCACTAGTTGCTTCAGGGGTAAAAACTGTCGCAGCAAGTGACATGCGCGCCACAAGCCAAACTTTTAAAAAGCTTGTTCCGTTATTTGTCTTTAGTTAGTTCATGCTGTAATATATTTTGCAGCTTGGAAAATGAGTATTCACGCACACTGTTGACAGAAACTTGCTTAATTAGGTAAAAAATGTATTGGTTTTATTACAAAAATTATTACTTAATTTATTCGTTTACAAAAAAATATCACATTAGAAACAATCAGAACTGTTCGCAGGTTAAAAGTTTATTGGCATGCAGTCTCATGGGGTGCTTTTTAATTAGTAACACCTTTGCAATAACATGAAACACCAAATATTTGTGTTTAGTATGTGTTTAGTATATTTGGGATTCAATGACTACAATTGCAATTAATAGCATAACTGGCAATCAAAAAATGACACGGAATAAAAAGAATGTGTGCGGAAGATATGTGCAGATATGTTAAACATTATTTGTCAATTACAAAACCAATAAATTTGCGGTGTTTTTTACATAATTAAGCAAGTGTACCAAGACTTTCTGTGACCACTGTGTGTGTATAAAAGCCAAAACTTTACATCAAACAAGTTAAATAATATAGAGAGATGTAGTTTTGATTGACTATCCACCCATCCATCCATTTAGTGAAACCGCTTGTCCTACTGAGAGTCGCAGGGGGTCCGGGGCCTTCCCAGGAGGCTACAGGTGCAAGGCAGGGAATAACCCATGATGGGGCGCCAACCCATCACAGGGCTTGATTGAAAATATAAATCATAATAAACTGAAAAGATATAGAATATAATGATTACATTTTCTAGTATTTTAACGTATTTCAATAATTTTTATACTTAAAGATAACCAAAGTTACAGATATTACAACATTTTAATGAAATTTTTAAAGATTCTGCCATTTAAAAAGTGGAGAATGTATCAGATTTAAAAACTTAATAATAAATGAGCTATTTTAAATATTACTTAGCAAAAATGTTAGTTGAAATTTATCCACACTCTAACATGTTTGTTGTTTATTCTTTCTGAAGTTTACGTTCAGAGCAAGTAGTTTGCAGGTAATCCTCAGATAACTGTTGGTTGTAAGGGGTGGGAAAGCTTGTGCCTCATTTTTCTCTCCACCATCACTTCTAGGGTGTCAAGGCCTGTCCCAAGCACAGAACTAGCCTTTCTGAACAGCTTGTTTACTCTCTTGGCCTCCCCAGCTTTTATGCTGCTGGAGCAACACACAGCAGTGTAGAGAATAGCTGCTGCCACCACAGACTCATATAAAGTCTGTAGAAGTGTCCTGCGTACACTAAAATAACTTAAGGCCTGTTTCTACATCTCCATGCCCTGAACGGTCAATCACGTCATACGTATACATGCATGTCCACGTGAGAATAAGTATGAAGAGAAAATAAGTTTCAGCTTAACGAAACCAAACAAATGCAATCCAAGATGAACAATATTACGACGCTAACCCCCACCAATCTATGACAAGCCAGATTTTCTTACTAAAACCATGGCCCAATCCCAATGTCCCCCCCGAAGTCCTAAGCCTGAGCCTCCCAGACTTAATTGACATTACCTGGTAAGCAGTGGTGGGCACAGCTAACCAAAAAAATGGCTTCAATAACCACTTATACATGCCAAAGTCCAAAGTTACAATGAGGGAAATAATTATATGACCCCCTGTTGAATTTATAAAGGTAATTTATAAAGAAACGAGAAGTCTATAATTTTACTGTAGGGTTCTTTTAACATCACAAGTTAAGTTTTGTTGAAAATCTATCAAGAAGAAATCATTATGTAAAAAATCAATTTGTCTAGGTAAATAATTATTTGATCTGTTACAGACCAGCCAGAAATTAGGTCAAGTACATGGGCACACAAGTAGTACTTAATTACGTACAGTGGAACCTGCTTATAGTGATCATGGTTGTAGTGATGAACTGCTTATATGGATCAAAAAGCTTGGGACAGAATCGTTCCTATACAAATATTGATTAAATAATGTGCTTTTAGTAATCAAGTAGTCCGCTTATAGTGTTCATTTTGGGTCTTTTTATACATGACAATATATGTAAAAAGAGAAACCTATGGATTTTTTTTTTTTTACTTTACTTTGATAAGCCAATGTCTGCTTCTGGCTACCTACCTGAGGCTAATGCTGCATGCACAGAAAAGAAGATGGGAAAAAGAAAGTAATTTTTTCTCAAATTGGCATTGGTGAATGAAATCGACGAGAGGCGGACTGATACAAATTTGTTCTTAATGTTACACCTGAAAGGCACAACAAGCAACAATAACACAAAAGCCATGAATGACAGGGAAACACAGGGAAGTTACACTAAGGACGGTAAGGAACACACATGGCAGGTAATTATAGAATGGCTAAGACACTCAAGGATCAGGCAAGAACTCAGTACTACCACAATTCAAGGCACACAATACAACCGGATACACAGCACAGCAAGTATCTACACTAAAAAATACAAACAGGGGCTATATACACATACTGGTGAAGCATGCCGGGACATGGAGATACCGCTAGCGCTACAGTATTGTAGCGTAATTTAGGGCTGCACGATTCTGGCTAAAATGAATCATGATTTTTCTCCATGTGAACTGAGATCAGGATTCTCTCAAATGATTTTCCTTCTTTCAGCAAAAACATTAATTGCACTAAAGTAAAAAAAATGTGCTTTCGACAATGACTTTCAACAATAAAAAATATACACAGCACTTGAAAGTTTCTTGTAACAAAAAAATGGTCACTTCCTTATTTTAGACAATTAAAAGTAAATAACTTAATATCTGTTAAACATAAATAATAGAAGTTTAATAAGTTAAAATTATTTTAAAAATAATAATAAACATATAGCACTTGTGTTTTTGGGAACTCAGTCAACTACAGCACTTATAGGTTTTTGGCCAAGAACATTAGCTTATCAACATTTTGAGGCTTAAGAGAGGAACGCAGGCATGACACAGTGTTCCCTCCTGTGCTGAAAACCCTTTCTGAGGGGGAACTTGTTGCAGCGATACATAGGTATTTCCTGGCCAAGACAGACAGTCTTGGATATTAGTCTGGTGGAAAGAACACAAGGGCCAAGGGGTCATCTTCACTGTCAATGTTTCTTGTGAACATGTATGAGCCTAGCTCTATGTCAACATCACAATCTTTAGAAGAAGCATCAGATGCTGCTGCCACATTGCCCTGTGCCAATTTAAAAAAGCTCCCCAAGGTCTTTCTCTTCTTTGCTCCAGAGGGCAGTGCAGGCTGTGCAGTGGGGGTAGTTGTGGGAAGAGTTTGCTTTAAAAAAAAAAGGAAAGATCATAAACATATCTTAATACACTATACTTTCAAACTATGGAAGATTATAAGCACAAAAATTCAAATGGCAATTCATTTTAGCAATTGGCAATTCAATATTCAATCAGAGTATCCATTTGTTATTTCAATATTTAATCTGAGCATGTAATTTGAAAATACATTTTGCAATCGGCAATTCCATGTGCAAAGTGCTTATGCAGTCCTTACTTAATTTCAAAATATTTTGAATAATAAATAGAATAACAAGGCACTGAATTGCATTTCGTATTGCCATGGGTTTTTTGCCTCTTTATTCAAATGCAATGGCGTCCCCGGCAATTGCATTGCATGTTGGGGTGAAAACTCAATTTGCAATTCCCAACTGTCAGACAAGGCGGACCTTCATTAACGACGTCACTTCCTTGTTTAGGGCCTCACCAGCATTCAACGTATTTGTTCGTTTAGCTTTATCTACGCGAGCGATAGCATAAACATTAATTGTAGGTCTGGTTAGTATTGTAGTATATGTGGTTAAATGAATGATTTCTGGCACTGCTAGTTTATGTTAATACTGTATGGTAAATGCAAAACTAGCTAGGGATATGAATTGTACTTCTAGTTTAGTTTAAATTATGGCTCGCCTATTCATCTCATGTGGCTTTCTAGCAGTGTTTATGCTAAATATCTTTTAAAATATTCATCTCGCCGATATGAGGCAGAAGTCAGTATTAATTTCTAATATGAGAGTATGGCCTATTATTTAGCGCTTCATAATGCATTGAGAATGTATTCATTAGGAATGTACAGTAGCTGAATTATTCTGTGGGACAAAAAAAGTTTCTTGTAAAGATATACTTACAATGGCAATAGTAGTTATCTCATTCTTGAGTCTGGCCTTAACAATGGCTTTGTTGTCGTCGCTGACATGGTCCAGTTTAAACCGTGGATCCACTGCTGTGGATATGTTGAGGAGGTCTTGAGTGTTTGGATCACTGTATTTTTCTTGAAGGTAATGCAGGATTTTTGACTTCAATGATCGTGTAAGATCCGTGTCATCTTCCTGCACTGCCATCATTGTCTCAAAGAGGCAGAGGACTGGTTTTACTGAGGAAATGCTAACATACTGCTCTCTAGAGAGCATCAGTAAAGTCTGCCAGTGGGGTGAGTGTCTTGTTGACCATTTCAAGGATTTCAATATCTTGCCAGGTTGGGGTCAGGTGTCTAGACTTCCGATCAGAGGAGAGAACATGTACAATAGCAGTTTGCTGTTCAAGGATCCTCTGGACCATAGCTTGTCGGGATCCCCATATTGTTGGGCACTCAATTTTAAGCTGGTGTTCAGGTAGGTTGAGGTCCTTTTGGGCAGCAGCAGGCTCCCTCCTCCACTTCCAACTGTGAATGAAGTAGGCCACAAGCTTTTTGCAGAGAGCCATAGCATAGTTCCGTGAATCTTTCATTTCATTCCCTATAAACAAAATTATTCCTTGTTATATAAACTCTTCAGTAAATCCTTTAACATTCCATACACTTTCTTGCACTGAGGATGCTAAAACAGCAAATATAATATATAATGAAGTGAGACAAGCATAATTTTTTTCAGGATAAGCTTGTGTGCACTAACACTTAAAGATATTAAAACATTTCTATATATAATTCAAACTAATAATTAAAAGCCACACATTTAAATTATAGAAACAGTGAAGTTTTCAATGTAATTTAAATTCAAAGGTGATGGGCCGATCCGACTTTTTCAGTCCCGATACCGATATTTTAAATTTAAATATCTGCTGATAATGATACCGATACCGGTCTCTTTTTTAAAAACAACAAAGAAGAACATACTTTGGAAATGACTGGCTGTACATCGTACAATAAAATCTAAAAGTCATAAAGAAGAAATACATTACAGGTATATTACAGGTACATTACGCCCAAAATGTGACTCAGTTCAGCAACGCTGCTGCTTTTTTAGTTCAAACTTCACTAGCAGCATTTGACTGTTCAGCACCATGTAAACATTCTGACATTCTAAGTGCACCTTTATGCAAAATTTTAAAGCTGTCTCTAAATAAACATGCAAAATGAAATTCAAAGTGCCACTTTATGTTAAACATAAATAGAAATAGAAAGTAGTGCAAAACAGTGTGAAAATGTCTTATTAACTGGTATTAAGGTCACTATCAGTGCAAACATTTTTCACTTGTCATTTAAGTCTGAACAAGAGGCCTGTTCCTTGTTACAGAATCTGTAAACACCTGCATTAGAACATAGTATATTATTAGTATACATTTTCAGTGCAAATGGAATACAACACAGGCTTCAGTTCCAATCGAATAGTACATGAACTGCAGAAAACAATGTTTTTAACAACACTTTTCTAACTCCAGTTTGTTCACTTTAACGAGGCAGATTCTTCTTTAGAAAGATCAGCATTTCTGCCTTCTCAACTGTTAGCTTATTTCTCCTTTCATCAATGATGATGGAAGCTGCACTGCAGACTCTTTCACTCTCCACACTTGTTGAAGGTGCACTGAGAAATTTACCTGCTGTATGAGCCAGAGTAGGGAATCTTGGCCGATTAACTTTCCAGTACAGCAGCGGATTGTTTGAGCGCTGAATAGTTGGCTGACTGAGGTAGATTTGCACTTCAGCGAGTGCACTTGAGGTGATTAACTGAGAAACAGGCTCTGCAGTGTTTTCCTTGAGGATTTCATCAAAAATACTTTCAAACCTGCAGTGGCTTGCAGATTCGCTGGCTCCAAAGCTGCTGTGTCACATGATGTCCCCTCTTTTGGCTCTGAAGGACATGATGGGGCTTCCTCCATCTTCCTCACTTCCATCATCAAAGCATCTTTTGCTTGTTTTGAAGACTCTACACTTGTGGAGTATATGGAATAATAAAAAATAGCCATTATTTTATTATTAAGTGATTTCTATCATCATGTAGGCTAATGATAAACTACCACCAATAGATGAATTAGTGAAAGTGTGGAATTTGTAAACCTCCCCTGCTCTCTTCCTCTCTACACTGTCATTCACTCTCTCAACCATGCACACACACTCTCTTGCTCACATACACACACACCCAACCATCTCTCTCACACACATGCAATGGTATAATAAAATTAATAAACATGCCCATCTTTGTATCTTGGATCCAACAGCGTTGCAATCGTGTATAGTGGCTCAGATTCCACCACTCGGAAACGTCTGCTACTGTAAATGCCTCAAGAAGGGTGCCTTTCATTTTCTTTAGTCCCTCATCGGCCTCGAATTCTCGACAAAGAATGCACTTAAGGAAGCTGATGATGGGATGATATCAGCTGCAGATGACAACGAGGAGCTTACTTCTCTTGTCAGCTCCTCAAAGGGGGTTAGAGTTGCAACAGTCCTTTCAAGTAACCCCCACTGGTGCCCACTCAGTGTGGCTGGCAGGTCATATTCTGCAGAATACACACACAAAGCCTGTTTCTGTGCAATGAGGCTCTATAATATGTGCTATTCCACCTCGTTCGCAAATCTTGGAGCAAACGCTTGGGTGGCATATTCATCTCCGTTCGAATGTCCTCCAGACGTGAATATGCCAGTGGGGAGTGTTTGAAGTGACCCACTATTTTTCTGCCGACAGCCAGTGCATCACTTACAGTATGTTACATTGTGCAATCCTTCCTTCACCACGAGTTGTATGGTGTGTGCAAAGCATCCCAAACTTGCAACTCCGAGCTGGTCCATTGCTTTTATTACATTGCTGGCATTGTGTCTTAAAACAACATGGACTCTGGTCTTTGGAATGTTCCATGCATTTTACATTTCCTTCAAAGCTTTAGCAATAGCCTCTCCCGAGTGCGAGCCATGAAACTGCTTAGCATGCAAAACAGCTTTTTGCAAAACAAAACCTGAGTCTATTCACTATGCAGTCAGACTTAGCAAAGACACTGGACACATGTCTAAACGTTTAGAGATAAACGTGCACACTTGCTTGTACTTGACTGGGACGGCTGTGTCAGAAGTGCAGCCTCAGTGTGGCAGCCCATAGCGAGGTTCCAAATGTTCCATCAAACGCTGGAAACCCTCATTTTCCACAATGGAAAGGGGCTGGTCGTCGAGAACAATAAATTTGACAATTTTGTCTGTTATCATCTTTGCTTTGTTTCTTTCAGGAGGTAGTTTCTCATGTTTCTGAAAACTTTCCACAAGTGTCTGTTGATACGTGAAATTCTTCCTCTGTGTTTTTCTGAATTCGGCATACTCCTTACCATGATACTTTTGCAGGTGTTTTATCAAGTTGGTGGTGTTAAAAGTGCCAACTCTGGTACCACCTTGCGAAACTGTTGCATTACACAAATTACATTCTGCAGTCTTGTTTTTTCCTTCAGTCTGAAGTAGCTCCATGCAGTGGACATGCTGAAACAATCCCAAACACACAGCTGCTCTAGTCACGTGATGCTTGATGCTTCTTTTTACGGCGTATCGTACATTCGCCAAATATTTCCTTGATTTTTTATATTTTTTAATATTTTTAAAATATCTGAACATATTTTTTATTTACTCACCGATACGATACAGTAATTTTGGCCAGTATTGGACCATTACCAATACTGAATATCGGATCTGCCCATCACTATTTTTCTTTTCTGTTATCCTGCTTGCGTTTGGTTAAGATGTTTATTAACATACAGTAGCTTATGTGCGGTCTGTTATTTCTTTTTCTGTCATGTCATTGTAAAATTAAATCCTTAGAAACATTAAATGAAATTTTTCTGATTTAAATGAACATTTTAGGATTTTACCATGTGGTTAACTGTAATAAAAACTGAGCCTATGCCAAGTGTAGCCTATGGCCAAAACATTGAAGCCCCATCCACTTGTTTAGGGACATTGCTTTTACGAGATTTGGACCACTGTCTGTGGTGATGCACACCATTTTTTCCAGATCCAAATACCAGGAGTTAAAACTCTCCTTCGGTCCTTTTTCCAGTTCTTCCTCAGTGTGATCAGCTGGGGAAAATGCTGTCTGTAGGCATGTTTGTTTCTTATTGTTGTAAGTTGACAGTGTTTTATTTTGGGTCCAGGAGGGGGCGCTTGAGACTCACAGTAGTATGGTTAAAAAAAAGAGCGGATACACAGGAAGTTTTTGGGCGTGTGTTCGTAGGGAGTGCAAAATCTGAATAAAGTGTTCAGGCGCTACTTTGTTCTGCTTATTTTATAACCATAACATTTTGCACTGGCGACGAGGATTTAACCTATTCCTTTTCCACAAACATGGCCACTGCATTACCGTCATTCCCTGCTTTTGATATCACCGAAGATCACAACTTGTCCTTCCGGTGGAAGGAGTGGCTGCAGCACTTTGAAAACTTCACGATTGCTCTAGATGTAAAAGATGATGCAAGAAAACGTGGCGTCAGGAATGGAAGAAGCACAACAAAGTATTACTCATGAACATGTAAAGGAGAACGTTCTGGCCGTAGAAATGTGGAGGGGAACTGTGAAAAAAAATGCTACAATTGTTCTGCTATCTTTCCTCACCCTGAAGAAGCTCCGTGCCTGGCATGGGGGAAAATATGTCACGCTTGTGGTAAACAAGGACATTTTGCAAAATGCTGTCACTCCAAACGGCCATAAGGGGGTGTCAGAGGTGTGTTATGTATGCACCAGTGATAATAGTACCATCACATCGCAAGTAACAGGCGATGTACAGACAAGATCTTCTGAGGAGTATCTCTACACAGTTTCACGACCAAGAGCAAATCTTCCACAGGTAATGATAAAGGTTTGTTGCTGCAATGTAAATGTGATGCTTGACATGGGGGCGACTGTAAATATTCTGGATGAAACAACTTAGATGTAAGCCCTCACTCACTAGATGCACAGTTCCAATTTTTCCATATAGGTCATGCACACCGCTGGCTACCATTGGAAAATTTACCTTGCTGTTGGAGTTCAAGTCATGGTTCTCTCATGCCACATTCCACGTGCTAAAAGGGAACAATGGTAGTTTGCTTGGCTATGACACTGCCAGTCAACTGAGGCTAATCCAAATTGCCAATGCACTCAACACATCTCCACCACAGCTAGTGCAACCCATAATAGCCTCAAACCTGACAAAGGGGAATACAATAGATGATCTCACCTCTGAGTATGCTGACCTTTTTAGTGTTGTGGGCAAATTAAAGGACTTTCAGGTCAAGTTACATATTAGGAAAGATGTTCCCCCAGTCACACAACCTCACAGGAGAGTACCATTTCATGTAAGGAAGCGAATTGAAGCTGGATTGAAACATCTTGAGACCTTGACATCATTGAGAAGGTGGATTGTCCCACTCCATGGGTATCTCCAATAGTCCCTTATCCAAAGCCAAAAGACCCAGAAGCCGTGCGTATTTGCGTGGACATGAGGATACCAAACCAAGCCATCAAACGAGAAATAGATCTCTCGCCTACAGTAGATGACATAATTCATGCCCTCAATGGATCCAGGTTCTTCTCTAAGCTAGATTTAAACTGGATATCACAAGCTAGAATTAATCCCATCCTCATGATATATCACAACATTCTCTACTCATGTAGGATTACAAGTTTTGGAGTTTCCTCTGCTCCAGAAGTGTTCCAAAATGCTATTCAACAAGCCCTGGATGGCATCCCAGGAGTTATAAACCTAAGTGATGACATTTTGGTGTTTGGCAGAACAAGGGCTGCCCATGATCAAGCTCTTAGGGCAACATTTCAGCAACTGAAACAGAAGAACCTGACACTTAATAAGGCCAAGTGCTCATATGCACAAACCACTCTTGACTTTTTTGGGTATGTATTTTCAGATAGCGGATTCTCTCCTGATCCTAAGAATGTTTAGGCTCTTCAAGATGCTGCCATACCCACTCATGCTAGTGAGGTCCGCAGTCTTCTTGGCATGGCTAATTACAGTGCCCGCTTTATCAAGGATTTTTCCACTATAACTCACCTTTTGAGGGAACTCACAAAAAAGACTGTTGGCTGGTCTTGGACAAAAGAACACCAAAGGTCACTCAATAGGCTGAAACAAAGTCTAACCAGTAATGCTGTGATGACCTATCTTGACCCACACAAGCTGACTGAACTGATAGTTGATGCAAGTTCAGTAGGTCCTGGGGCTGTATTGGCACAAAGAAATGGCCCAAACGAACCGGCCAGGATGATAAGCTATGCAAGTAGTGCACTGTCCTCCATTGAACAAAAATATTCACAGACTGAACGTGAAGCTCTGGCTATTGTATGAGGCTGTGAACATTATCATATATACCTTTACGGGGCACCTTTTACCCTTGTCAGTGATCACAAACCTTTGCAATGGATTTTCAACAACCCCATATCAAAACCACCTGCTCGTATAGAACGCTGGACTTCACACCTAAATGTCGCGCCACCCAACACAAATTTCGCACAGTTCTCAGGGTGTTTCTGATAATGAAAGACAAACAGAAGAATATTTGAATTTTGTTGCGGCGCATGCTGTCCCAAAGGCAATGACGCTGGCTGAGATTCGAGATGCGACCAAAGCTGACCCCACGTCATTCGGCATATTAAACTGATTTTTAAGCATACACTGCATAACCTTGAAAAGGAATAAAACCTCCTATGACGGAGTAAAAATGTTTTAGCGAAATTTAAACTCCCTGCACTACAATACCTGTACTGAATTGAAGGTAATTAAAAGCCTGGGGTGAGTTTCCTGAAGCCTTCTTAACACTACATAGTTCTTAAATTCTAGTTTAAAAGACAGAACTTATGAATGACGTAGTGTTAAGAAGGCTTCAGGAAACTCACCGCTGATCTTAATCTAGCTGACTAGTGCTATGAGAATTGCATGTGCATAACATGCGATGTTGGTATTAATATCGCATGTTGTCCAGCCCTATAATATAATACAGACATTTTTCAAATTCAGTACAAAATGTCCCACCTCGCTGGTACCAGTTTTTATGCCAGTGGAAAACCAATACCTTTAAATGTCGTATTTTTGGTACTTTCTTGAAGTACCAAAAATACAGTACGTGGTGCAGTAGAAAAGCACCCAAGTCACATTTAAATATTGACAGTGGCATACTCCTTGATTAGTGGAGCAGATTCGGCGGTATCATGGGGAGATTGACCAGCACGTTGAGCAAGAGGTTGACCAGCCAGCTTTGTCTGTTTTGGCTGCCTGGTTGCTGTATTTTGCTGAGGAGTCTGTCTGTTACCCTCAGCTTACTCTGGACTCGCTTCAGGCTCGTTGCAGCCAGCTGCCAACCCACCCTCTCATTCACTGCAGCCAGCCTCTGATTCACCTGGTGACTCTCTGCAATTGACAGTGGACTCACCTGCGAGTTCCCCAAAACCTACAGTTGCTCCGCTCATCGTTTCCAGATGCTAGAAGAGGAGAAAGAGGAAGGCAGTCAAATCCACAACGTACCCAGCATCACTGAATGTATCTCAGTTGCCACATCCGACCGAAGAGAGGACTACGCTGCCGATACGCCCAATCCAGGAGAAGCCGCCATGCCTAACCCTGAGGAATCCAATGCTGAGTCCGTCTCTAAAGTGTCTGCCGCCATACGCAGTCCCGTAGAGGCTGCTGCCACACCAAACCCCACTGGTGCTTCTGACCCCTGTGAGAGGCTTACAGCCTACCTTAGGTAACACACTTTTTAAAAGTGTGTTAAAACATACAGTAGGTGAGCAATACTGCAGGGGGGTGTTCCACGAAGCAGGATTAAGGGAAAGTCTGACTTATTTCGTCAAGTCTGGCTCATTTAAGTGGGAGTTCCGTTCCATTAAATGAATCCCTGCTGAGCTACAATGGTAACTTAGGCGAGTGAACAAGTCTGCTCTGGACCAGGTTAACTGTCTCGCTTAGTTAAGCGTTGTCTCAAAGAACATCCAACGTGTGGGAACAGATTCCCAAAACATCGTTCCATTGGACAAAATTCTGTGCTCTCACTACTCATGTCATGTAATAAATATAATAAAGTCTATAAAAATCACGTCTCAACATTCTAATTAATTCCAAAATAATTTAAATAAAAACGTACCCATATTACAAAAGGTCAAACATGAAATGGCTGAAACTGGAAAAAAAAAACGTTAAAATAATATGAACAGGAAGATATTTTAATATTTTGTTTAGTCACTGTCTACTTTGAAAATGTATTAGTAAAATAGCAAAGACAAGATACAGTTATTTGTGCAGAACATTTCACACGGATGCGATCCGTATCTTACGGAGATCAAATAATACAGAATAACATTATTCAGTAAGAATGACACTTGAACACAACTCAGAAGCTTAGGTTCCATGTTGGCTATGGCGATCGAACCAGGAACTTTCGCGGTGCCAGGCAACAGCATAAACCACTGTACCGCTATGCCACTGTATTAGGCATTTGTAACATTTACAACTTACGCATTTAGCCTGTCTGCAATTTTTTGCCAAACCAACTCCCTGGCTTTATTTCTGGTCACAGTATTGCCTTTTTTTAGCGATCACATCTTTGTATTTTTCATACAGCTCCATCAGCAGCGTTTGTTCTGCGGCGGAAAAAAACACCGCTCTCGTTTCACACGATTTCAGACTCATTCGATCAATCTATCGTTCATCCATTCATTTGGGCTTCTTAAATATCTCGGGTGTGCATACTAACTGAAAATATGCAAGTTTGTCTTGTATGAGCCTTGATTAAATAAAGCGGAACTGCGTTAGTGGAACGGCATGAGGCTAAGTTTAGAGATGGCGCTAGTTTTAGTCTGCCTTTTTTGGGAAAGTCTGGCTTTCTTTAGCTTCTTTCATACAATACCCCCCAGGACTGATTTGAGTGCACAGACTGGTCTATGTTTAAAGAGGCGGCCACTCAAGATGGCTGTGTCAACGTGGAGGAGTACACAACAGCTGTAACTGGATATATCAAAAAATGCACTGATGATGTTACTGTCTATAAGAAAGTGACTACAAGAGCTAGCCAAAAACCAACCTGTAAAAGGCAATCATAAGAGCAAAACATGCATATAATCAGAATATCCAAAGGCACTTTCAGGACTTCAGGGACACACAATGCATGTGGAGGGGTATTCAGAACATCACAGACTACAAACCAGCAGCCCGTCTGTGACAACGTCCCTTCCTTCACTGACATCCTGAACATCTTTTACGTGCATTTTGATGTATTCAGCAGTTAGGCTGTGAGGATGTCCACCTTTCCCTCTGACGAGAAGGTAATCTGTCTGTCTAGAGCTGCAATGAGGAGAACACTATCCAGAGTCAACCCTCGCAGGTCCTGACAGCATACCTGGCCCAATAATTAAAGAGTGCGTGGATCAGATGGCTGACATCCTCAGTAACGTGTTTAACATCCCTCTGGCCCAGTCAGTTGTACCTCCACGCCTGAAAACCACCACAAACCAACACAAACAAGTTCCCAAGCAATCACGTGTGACTTCTCTGAATGACTACCGTCCTGTGGTACTCACATCAGGCATTATGAAGTGCTTCAAAAGACCAGTCATGGGCCACATCAAAGCTGCCCTTCCCAGCTCCTTGGACCCTCTCCAATTTACCTACCGCCCAAACTGATTCATAATGCCATTTCCATGAAACTTCACCTGTCATTGACCCACTTGGATAGCAGAGACTCTCATGTAAGGATGCTGTTCATCAATTTCAGTTCAGCGTTTAACATTATAATTCCTCAGAAACTGTCCTCTAAATTGAGAGGGCTGGGCTTGAACACCCCCCTTGTAAACTGGATCATGAACTTTCTGACAGAAACACCTCAGTCAGTCTGCATTGGCACCTACACCTCCAGCACCATCACACTAAGCATGGGAGTGCTTCAGGGCTGCGTTCGCAGCCCTTTGCTCTTTACCCTACTCACCCATGACTGCACAGTGAAGTTGAGCTCCAACCACATCACCAAATTTGCAGACGACACGATAGTGGTGGGCCTCATTGACAATAATGTCTCATCATACATGGAGGAATTGGCAAGACTTGCTGCCTGGTGTAACTGCAATAATCTCTCACTTAACATTGCAAAGAGAAAAGAGATGATGATATACTTCAGAAAAGCAAACACCGTCCAACCACCTCTGACCATAGATGGTACCGCTGTAGAGAGGGTCAAAAGCACCAAGTTCCTGGGTGTCCACATCACGGACAACCTTACTTGGTCCCCAAGTACAACCTCCTTTGTCAAAAGATCACAGCAGTGGCTCCCCACTTCAATCCTCACCACATTCTATAGGAACAGTTCAAAGCCTGCTGTCCAGACAGCATCACTGTCTGGTATGAGAACTGCAAGATTTCAGACTGCAACACACTCCAGCAGATAGTGAGGGTGGCAGAGAAAGTCATTGGGGTGCCCCTACCTCCCCTAAGGGACATTTACCATGACCGCTGACTTTGCAGAGCTAGCAACATTTTGTAAGACCAATTCCACCCACTACATGGACTTTTTTTTCCTCTTGCCTTTTTTCTGGTAAAAGGTATTAAAGCATTCATGCTGGTTCCACCAGAACCTTGAACCTTATCATTTGAGATCTCATTGGGTATTACTGTGAGAGGTTGCCGGTAAATTGAGTAGTAATAGAAAGGTTAATAATAATAATAACTAGTAACTGCAAGCAGTGACTGAAGGGTCCAAAGCATCAGAATGTTATCCATGGCATAGAAACAGTACGGGAGTACTGATAGAAAATAAAGTACTAACTCTAACTGGAAGCCAATGTATTAATCAGTCAGACAGTAGTAAATTCTGCTGGGACAGGATGGAGAGTCTAGGCCGAACAAGTCAGGAGATACAGGACAGGATGTAGAAACCTGCGGTATAGCACCTCCCCCCCATTGAATGTCTGGTTTGGGTCAGATGGTTTGAGTAGTAGGTAGAAATAGACACCTTCCTACCTAATGTGGAGGTCTAGATCGTACAGGTTAAGTTTTGTTTGTGCTGGCTGTGTAAACTCAGACTTTCTTGCATATTCAGAACAGCACTGCTCTGTTGGGGGGTGCTCTATATAACAGCAGTACAATTATATTTTATCTTCATTTAGACATGAGAATGCCATAAAGCTTTGAATGGCCTTTATGAAATGGAGCACTGACTCCACCTGCTGGCCAATTTATTAAAACATGTAAAATACAGGAAGGTAAGGTGAAGTGTTCAGTCATTGTTGACACACCATGGCACAAGGTGCACAACAACAAAATTCATCCTCTGCATTTAACCCATATGTGACATTGTGAAATAGCAGGGGGCAGTGCTCAGGGTACCTCAGTGTTACTTTGCAGGTTAGGGATTCGAACCAGCAATCATTCGATTAGGGCACCACTGCCCACACAGAATATGCCTAGACTTCTATGTAACTTAAGTCTGATAATTGTTTATGAGTCAAATGGCAGTAAAATGAAATGCAATTTTAAATACTGACTCAGTTGAAAGGAAATGTAACAATTCTGTGAAGACTTTAAGAGATATTTCAGCTGAATGAGCCAAGGTGGGCCGTAGACATATACAGTATGCACAGTGGCTGTAGCACCATCTATCGACTGATCAGCACCAAATGTTGCAGGGTCTGTCTGTGGTCCAGTTCTTCAGTACAGGGTCAAATTTGGTGAGGATTGGCTGAAGCATGCCTGTGATATAACTGTCTGATTGAAATGGGCATGGAACTGATATAGGTTGGGTGTGCCTGGTGGCCGTACTGTACATGAAGGTTAAGGTGTTTTTATGAATTGTCCATAAGGGCAGTGTGCTGATTCACCTGCTACCAGAATTGGCTAGGTGGGGTTGAGATTGTAGGAGTAATAGAAAGAGGAAAATGTGGCACTGGTTTTGCAGGTTTAGAGACACATGTTCAACTGCTGTAGCACTCCCTATTGACTGATTGGCGCCAAATTTGGAGGGTTCTTCCACAGTACTGTCCTGCAGTAGACTCTCAAGTTTAGTGATGATTGGCTCAAGCCAGGGGCATCAGAAACATTTTGAATGTGTGTGTGGGGGGGGGGGGGGGGGGGGGGGAGCCGGCGCGCGGGAGAAAATATTTTGTTTTTTGTTGGGGGGGGCCACAAATGATTATTTAAAAAATGAGGGGCGGCCGCAC
>JAODKC010000002.1:17533940-17552464 GCA_026777985.1 Mormyrops attenuatus
GTATTCCTTATCCACAACGTTTCCAGGCTCCGGACCGTCGGGGACATCGCTCACCCTCCAGTTGTACCGCACCAGCAACAGACCCAGCATACGGTCACACTCGATCAGGTAACCACCCCGCTCTGGTTTAACAACAATGTTACTGGTTTTAGTCCATCAGCATGTCGTTGCAGCAGTACGCCACCCAGCCCATAGCTGCTTGCGTCTGTGCTCATGATAGCTTACTTATATCGTGAAAGTGAGCGTGGGTGCAGAGGAAATAAGTTTCTTTACCTTTTCAAATGCATTCACTTGTGCTGCATCCCAGGACCACACAGCCTCATGCTTCAGTATGTCATTGAGGTGTTTTATAATTTCTGACAGGTCGGGCAGGTATCTTCCCAAGTAATGAACCATACCCAAGAACCTCCATAGACTCGGCACGTCACTTGGTGGCTGTAACTCTTTAATTGCTGCTATTTTTGAGGGGTCAGGCCAGATGCCTTCTCCATCGATGCGATGCCCCAGGTAATTCAGCTGTTTTTCTCGCAGGAGGCATTTCTGGAGATTGAGCTTCAGCCCTGCGCAGATCATTTTGGAGCCTCCCCTCGTGTTCCTTCTCATCCTTTCCATGGACAAGAATATCGTCCATGTACACCTCAACCCCTGGCTGGCCACGAGACAATACTGACATGTCTCTTTGAAAAATCTCCAGCGCACTAGAAATCCCAAAAGGAAAAAAACCTACCTATGGGTGTGATAAATGTGGTTCATTTGGCGGTATCTTCCTCTAGTGGAATTTGCCAAAACCCGCTTGTTGCACGAAGCAGGGAGAACACTTGAGATTCTGCTAGCCGTGGCAAAATGTCATCTATGGTCGGTAGGACGAATCTCTCTCTTTTCACAGCCATATTCAGGTGCTTTAGGTTGACACAGATATGCACCTCGCTGTTTTTCTTAGGAACTGGGACCATTGGGGCGCACCACTCTATTGGTTCTTTAACCTCTTCTATGATGGCACACCTGACCATCCTGTCCAGCTCTAACTTGATGTTTGGAAGTAATGGAGCGGATACTCTCCGCACAGTGTTAACACAGTATGGTTTTGCATCCTCTCGCAGGCATATTATTACAGGTTTTACCTTTACGAGGCCCAGGTCTGCATCAAAGGTGCTTTGAACTTCCTCGATTCAATTAACCAGGCCCATAGCCACCGCAACATTACGACCCAACAGGCTGCTGCCATTAGCTGTCTTAATCACATGAAGGGTGAACTTGTATTCCTGGCCTTTGTGTTTGGTACTGTGGCGAATGAGCTAACACAGTCAAGCTTACTCCCAGGACTGTTAAGAATCGTACTGTTCCTCTCCAGCTGGGGCGGGCACCTGAGACTGCGATAGGTTTCATTTGATATCACGCTGGTCTCTGCCCCTGTGTTGATCTTGAAAGTTACAGGTGTTTCAGAAATGTTCAACTTTACAGTCCACAGTGTGTTGGAGCATGCGGTTAAATACGTTGTTTTAATTATTCCCAGAAATGGTTCTCCTGCTTTACTGGCCGCTAACGTAGTTAGCTCTTTCACCATTGCTGAACGGCACGCAACAGCAAAATGCCAAATTTACTGGTAATTTCAGCACTGTGCATTTCTTGCTGCGCAGTGCGAGTTCTTTAAATGATCTTTACCGCAGCTAGAGCATTTCCTCACGTTTCCACCTCCATCACAATGTCTCACTGGATGAAAACTGCCACTGCTCCACTGCCTTTGCCTCTTTTTGTGCTGCTGTGTAGGAGCAGCATGTGTGCGTCGACGTGCCACTTTACTGAGGTGGCTAGTGTTAGCAGTGCTAGCTGTAGCCTGCTGGCTAACCTGCTCCTTTACCTGCTCCGACTGTCTCACCATCTCCACTGCTCTTTCCAGTGTTTTCCAGTCCATTTTATCTTTCCAGTCCGCGGTTAACTGCAGCTTCTCTGACATCTCCTTGTCGATCCTGGATATTCTCAACTTTCGCTGAACCAAACTGACAACTCTCTGAGAGCTTGTATTTTTTCTATTGTTTTTGGGAATTTTCACGTTTCTTGACACAGTAACAACCGCAGAATTATGGTATTGTTATCATATCGATAGCGGTATTTGCAAATGGGTGGGCGATCAGCACAGCTTCCTGACTCACACACTTGAGTTAGTGACGCTTGTTCTTTTTATTCTCCTTACAAAGCTCTACTAGCCTGACAACAACAACACTACAAACTAGCCTGTTCGAGGTTTCTGCTGATGTTTTTGTTTTATGTGTCCGCGAGTTTTTATAGGGCATTAAGGTTTCCAGATTAATCGCAAGTGTTAAGGTGTTAACATTAACAGCATTAGTTAATTCGATTTATAAGTTGCAAAAGGGAGACTTATTGTAAAGTGGTACCAATAATACTTTGTGTGAAACAAGTGCTTACCTTTCTGTTTTTCCAGTACAGCAAGCTTTCTTTAGTATGTGTTTTTCCTATGAGATGCTGTGAATGGAGTAGGAAGGTAAATCTGACTGATATAAGGCTTAGGGGTTCGGCAGTGGAAAACTGCGTATTAGGGATGGACACATAGATAGCCCTACTTCAATATCAATATCAGTACTTCCGTACTAAAATGTTACTCATAAAATTGCATAAATTGCCATTTGAAAGTATGGAAGACCATGGTTCATTTGCCTTGAATATGGTTGCTATATTCTCCCAAAAACGTCACTTCCTCACGTACACTTATCACAAAAATGTAGGAATCCCAACACATTTATATTTCTTTTTTACACATATTAAATAGATCTTAATTTTTATTTTGCAATAAATGCAGTATTATACATTTTGTTTAGTGGGATTTACTTTGTTAAACCATTGTTAGACCATTGCAGATTAATAATCATTTAAAATTACTCATTCCATTATCAAATGATCAAATTTAAAAACATGAGGTATCCCTATCAATAATACTAGCTCATCAAATACGTGTATCAGTATTGAATTAAAAATATATAGTATCATCCATCTCTAATGGGTTTGACGATGTCTGTCATTTCTGGACTTGAAGTTCCCAGTATTCAATATGTTTTCTTTAATACATTTTCATGAATCTATTGAGTCTTTCATTTTTTTTCTATTACAAGATCAATTGGAGTGATTGCAAGTTTAGTGTTTTCCCAACATTGATTTTGGGAACAGTGACACCATTATAGTGTGAATTACAAATGTAAGTCATCATTCTTCAATCTACTGAACTCTTCAGCTGAGATTCGTCCAAATTCTTTCACCAGTTGTTTCAGTGACATTTCTGCTTGCCCAAATTAGGTGCAATTCATTGCCTACCAGTAATATTTCTGTTAATACTTCATGATAAGCATTAATATTCATAGTATCATTATGTACCTTGGTACCCCCTTGAAAATATGCGGTCCCTCCTCACCATCCCCCTAAACTGTTTTGTGTAATTTCATTCACGCTAATGGAAATCTACCAACTATATCAGGGTACTCAACAGGTGAACTCTCTTTTGAAACACAATCTGCTCAGCATATTTTACCATGGGGGACCCCCACATGCCCCCTTGAAGTACTTTTACAACTCGACCACTGGTTACAGAATATACAAAATATAAAGAAACAGTTTCTCATGTAATTTCTTTAGAATTGTTCATTTATGAGTGCTGCAGTTATTGAGTCAAATGATTTTTATGGCCCTCTTTGGATGCAGGAGAGGCTAAGTTCTCTGCCAGTTTCCACTGAATTGATGCTATGTGTGTGTATTGTGTTCAGCTGCCATAGGAAGTACATTCTATGCTGGGCCTGGTTGGTCTTGATTGTCCACTAAAAGTCCTGAGAAAAATGTGGTTCCACAATGATCACTATGCTGCCCTGTACTGTAGAGGGGGCAGCGGGAGGAGGCCACTGTTTTGTATGCTGATCTCCACATTTATTTTTTGCTGTACCATTGGGTAGGCAAAAAACCCAATTTGCAGAACGACTTAGGGTCATCTTGGATGACCAATGACTATGGTATCATCTGAAAACTTCAGGGGTTTGACTGAGGGGTCATTGAAAGTGCAGTCGTGTGTATAGGCAAACGAGCACTGGGGAGAGTAAGCACTGGGGGAAACCAGTGCCGATTGTCAAGCATCTATATACAAGGTCACACACCCCCTCATTAACAGAACCGGTACTGAAGGGATTAGCAAAATAATTATTAAGTTGAAATGTACTACAGATGCCTTCCCTTACTCTTCTTCTTATAAGTCCTGCTCCTTAACTGTCAAACCACCAGCCTTCCCAGGGCTTCCTAGATGGTCTAGAGCCAGCCTGCTGCAGATGTCATTGCACTTGGGCCCATGCTGGGCCTCCAGAAAGTTTCTGATGCCCCTCTCTCCGAAGTTCATCCTGCTGCCGGCTGCCCTGAGGGAATGGATCTGAGGGTCTGTCAGGTAGGTCAGCCCCTTTCCATTTGCTGTCACCCAACCTGTGGAGAGACAGAGAACCATAATCTCAGGACAGCTTAAGCCAGGCAATGACCCAGCCCTCGTTTCAAGACATCGCTAATCAAGACTAACCTCGAAATTATAAACAAAGCATTAGCAGTCTAGGTTGACTCTAATCTCAGGTCTCATCCATGCCCACCACACTGGCTTTACTTAAAGCAGACTCTCTCCAAACACACACAGATTTCGTCAGATACAGAGCGAGATAAACTCAAATGTAATAATAGCTGGATGCAAAAAAAAAAGCATTTGTCAAAATAATTTCTGTTTGAGTCACCAAATAAAGTTACTTTTGGACAATCATTCATTCACCAGATTAAATCACTTTACAGTACGTCTGTGGCTTGAGTCATCAGTAATTTACAACCTCACCAAACTGCAAACTATGAGGGACCACGTAAGAATGTGCATTTTTGTCATTATCATTTTCATTATTTTCAATTTGATCTCTAGTTCAAACAAACTCATGATCTCTTATCTACAAATAGCATATTCCTCTATTAATTTCCAGTTTATTGTACTGTTTGGGATGCTATGTCTCAGAACCTGCACCTTTCATTGACTATAGGTAACATTGCAAATTTTGGCATGAATATCTCCTCCAATCGATCACAATTGCTATGTTTATGGATTGCTTCAACATATGTACTTCAGTTAGCTTACTAACAATTGCAGTCCAGTTAGTTTAATTCAAAACAGTCTTTGATGCACAAACCTCCCGTTCTATGGTGCTTACATGGTACAGAACACATAGGCATACCTTGGAGATCTACAACAACTTCTGTGCCACCAGAGAATTCAAAGGTAAAATGGCCAAAGGCAATGGCATAGTCTGTGGCTTTATAATCTCGGACCACTTTCGTTGTGTTGTTGGTCAGCTTCACAAATTCTCCCAGCATATAGGGCTCCACTGTCATGCAGCCCACAATGACGTTGCCTTCCAAAATCTGATGAGTACAGCAAAATTCAAACTTTAACTAAAGCATTGTTTCCTCTAGTTGTAAGATAGGAAACCAGTTGAAGTAAACACTCTACACATTCCAAAATTCAGAAGTAGAAAACAGTAAAATATGACAGGTGGTTTTGCGGTTTTACTAATACAGTTACGATATTGAACCATATGGATGTTCATAATCCATCCATTTTTCCATTTTCTGTAACCGCTTATCCTGTTCAGAGTCATGGGGGCGCTGGAGCCTATCCCGGAGGCTATGGACACAAGGCAGGGAACAACTCAGGATGGGGCGCCAACCCATCACAGGGCACATTCACACACCATTCTCTCACACATGCACACCTACAGGCACTTCGGCAACTCCAATTGGCCTCAGCATGATTTTGGACTGTGGGGGGAAACCGGAGTACCCGGAGGAAACCCCACAATGACACAAGGAGAACATGCAAACTCCACATACATGGAATCCTGGCGGAGACTAGAACCCAGGTCCCAAAGGTGTGAGGTGACGGTGTTAACCACTGCACCACCATACCGCCAACATGTTCATAATCAAGATACTATTTTTTATTGATGTATTTGCCAGCCCTAGCAACCACAATTGCAAAGATGATGGATGAAGATGGTCTGGAAGAGTCAGTAGGCTGAGTGACATACCAACAACACTTCAGAGGGAATGAAGAAGATCTGCATTGCAATCCTTTTCTCATACAACCTCTTGTTGAACTCTGTCACATAATGCTGTGCTGTCATCTGCCTTTCCACATCAGTGAGGTGATAATGCAGCTCTTTCGCTGTGAGGTATTCCTTCCCAACATAACTAGGGTAAGACATGAGGGTTAAGCACACTTCTCCAAAGAACTAAAAACAACAACTGTGAGGCTAATTATGCACCCCAGCAATCCATTCACAAACTTTCGCTGATAGACACTGGGTAATTGCCGGGAGAGTGTTTTTTTGGCCACTTCTCCTTAGACTATAATGTGGAGCAAACTATCTGCATACCAGCCCAGCATCTCCTCCTGGTGTAGAAACTGTACCCAGATTGCAGTTCTCTGCATGCCTTGTTTGCCCATAGAGTCTCCAACGTAGACCTCAGTCTCCCATGCTGTCCACAAGCCTGCCGCCTTAGAGTACTTCAAAAGCAGTGCACCTGGCATGATCATAACAGCAGCTAGCGTATACCCCCAAAATTTTATATATTCTACAAGTTTCACACAAAACATTTTGTGTATTTTTGTATTACAATTATGAACACAAAAATGGTACTTACTGTAGACACTGTTGAATTTTTTTAGTTTGAATATCCCTGTGTTGTTCAGTCTGTGTAAAAGACAATCATGACACACTCCTGACATCAAGGATTTGTAGTCCTGCTCAGTTAGTGTACAGAGTTGCTCAGGGACTTCATTAGCCATCATGCACTGCCAAAGACAATATGTACAAGATGGACTGCCATTTATAAAGGGCTTTCTGTTATTCAAATGTGGCCATCCGATGTCCCCTTCACTCTTTTCATCCCCTGTGAGTACAAAAGAGCTTTCTGTGTCTGTCGAAGGAGATGCTTCCAGGCAAGCACCCACATGGACTTTGACAAGTGAACTTTGGACGAGGACATCTGGAGGCATGTTATCCTCAGTCTCTGCCTCAGGATCAACTGCATGCAGTCCACTGGAGCCACTCCAGACACCTAATCCTTTGACCAGCGGGTATTTAGGTCCTTGGTGCTGACTAAGCAGCACTTGACCTGGGTGGGGTGCCACGCTCTTTGATAAGTTAACTGAAGGGAGTGGCTGATTGATCATGCTTGGATGGCTAACCTCTACATCTGCCTTCATTGGAGATGTTTGTGGTTGGAAGTTTTCACCTGGTTGTTTTGGTTTCACTTTTTCTGATCCAATAGGTCCACAATTTCTCTTGTTTTCAGTCCAGCCACTCTGTTTGTCAAACTCATCTGATTCTGTGAGACAACTCATAAATGCCCTCTCATCCAGTCCTTCTGCAATTTGACTGCTACCCTCGTTCTTGGTAAGTGAAGAACTGTTGTCAAAGGGTGATATTTTCTGCCAGGAAGATAGTGAACCCCAGCTGTCACCAAGAGAGCTGGAAGATGACTTCAGCCTCTCAGTGCACCCATCGTTGACACTGTTCCTATGCTGTTTAGGTTCCTCTATTTCTCTGTCAGGTTCTGTGGGGCAGAGCATGTCAACTTCCCATTCCAGATTATCTGTACTTCGTAACCTGACATGCCCTTGAATGTCCTTACGCCCTTTTCCCAGTAGACATGGAGTTTGCCACGAAGACAGTGAACCAATATTACAGCTGGAAAAATTCATCACTTCACCAGCCAAGCTTTTCATGCCACCTACCACCAGATTTTCAGGCGCTGTGATTTCAGTCCAGCCTATCTGTTCATTCTCTTCAGTGAGCATTGTGGGACAGTTCATATCAACCCTTCCATTCACTCCCACTGCATATAGAGAAGCAAATTCTTCCTCACTGACCCCTCCCATATTATGTGAAGAGCCTGCATCGGAGAGTGATACCTTCTGCCAAGAGGAGAGTGAACCCCAGCTATCACCGAGGGAGCTGGTAGATGACCCTGGCCTTTCTCTGTACTTATCTGCCTCTCTTGCTTTATCTATACTAGTCATTCCAGAGGTTATTGATTCCATACTGCTATTTTGCCACACCTTTTCACCATCTTCTGTGGGACACTGTGCATCAACGAGAGTAGTAGAGCTGAACCCCTGATACTGTGGCGCTCTTAGATAAGTAGAGGAAGCATATTTTCTTGATGGCAGTAAGCAAGCCCTGGAGGTCCCTCCATGCTTCCCCATGTTATCCCTCTGTTCTCTCTGTTTCCCCCAACTATTGGTTGGAGATCCCTCAGGTTTTCTCAAATCTGAGTGGTTCCCCAAAGCACATGCTGTGTCAGGGGTTTCTGTGACCGTCTTCAATGCTGTGATGCAAGGCCCATACGAGCCTTTACACCCACTCTTACTTTGATCGCCTGGCGTGGCAAAGGCATCACAGACTGAGGCATGGTACTGACTGAACCGCCCTATAACTTCAGAGAAACCTGCCATTGAAAACTTTACAGGGACTTCCTCCATGGATTTATAGCTATTGGGGATGAAGGACCTCTCATCTGAGTTTAAGAAAGGCTGAATTTGGAAGAGCTTTTTCACCTCACCCACCAAGGACATAATCTCCATACTCAACCGATCCTTGTCTGGGCCATTTGCAAAACTGTAGGCATGTAGCCTCTCCATAGCTTCTTGACATATCTGCCTGGCCTGGCCAACTAGCCCTGCTGGGGATCCAAGCCATCTCTGAGTGACAACTAAAGAAAAGGCTGCCTTAACAAACAAGTGAAGCTCTAGCTTACTAGGCACTCCCTCATCTTCAGTCTTAGTTAGCAGGCCAATTTCAAAGGCCTCCTTGGCTTGGGTGAGGAAGACTTCTCTTTGTGTCTTGGGACAGCTTGGAGAAAAACTAAAGGACAGAAGGCAGGTTCCTTGGGTCACCTGCAAGAACAGAAGGCAAATTAGAGAAAGAAAGAAAAAATATGACAAATTGATGAAAACAGTAACACCTAATGCAAATCACCTGCTCAATTTCAATCAACTCAACAGGCATATAGGCACCTTTTAACTGCCCTTAACTGCCCAGTTCTATACTGAAACCCATCTTGTTAGTAGAAGAACTCACCACATTAGACAACACATAAAGGGAAGTATATTGGCTGTAGACCACAGCCATCTTGGCTGCCTCAGCTGCTGTTAGGAGACGATGCCCTTTCTCTTTCAAGAAGGACTTCATAAGTGAAGAACAGGCACACACTATTATTAATTACTTTTGACCAAAGCGAAAAACTACCGTTGTTTATTACACACACTCATGAGGTTATTCATTAAACTTTACTACAAAAATCTGATCTCGCACAAAAGGCAAATGAATTTGTTCTACAACAATCATAACCTGACAATGTTTCATAATAAGATGAACAGCAAGGTAAAAATATCACATGGAGATAGACAGGATTTGCCACATAGCTGGGTGTTAAGGAGCCATAACCAGCTTTGAAGAAACTGATCACAAGCAGTTAGAACCTCAGGTGTTGGAGTTGCATGCTACAGTCTGAGCACGCTAACTTACCAAGTCAATTTGCGGACAGGTGGTAAAAGCATGAAAGTCTTTGTCGTTCATGGACACCAGAATGCTAGCCAACAGCCCAAGGGATGTTCCAATGCCCTGGAAGATAATTATATTCCTGGTTTACCTCCCCCAGCCCAACATGGGTGTCTAACAATCAACATAGAGACAAAGATGTTAATTCTACTCAAGCACAACAAACAATCCAACTATACAGTAAACAGTACCCTCATCCATCTATCGTCCAACCCCTCATCCTGGTCAGGGTTGTAGGGTTCTAGTGGTCTTCAGCATATGCCAGGCCAAACAAATAACAAGTTACACTGATGCTAGTCAACCATAGGTCACATACACTTGCACGCTCTTAAGCATAATCATACACTATGAGAAATTTAGAGAAGGGTGAAAATCTGGACCTGTTAAAGTTTTGAGACAAATTGCACCAAAATGAAGCAGTGCTTCACAGTGATGTATTGTTTTTAACCTTTGCAAAAATGCACTTAGTGACAGCAAAGAAGCCAATAAGAGACATAAACTTTTGAACAGGATAACCATTTGTTGTTATTATTACTCTACTTACTCTTTTCTTTATCATTCAACTTGCTTATTTATGTGAAGTTATTCTGTAACTGTTTAATCGAACATTATGTAAAAACAGATCCCATGTCCATGATCCCATTTTCCTCTCACCATTGAGTCTTCCCAGCATAACTTAATATGACGTAGTTTCCATTACTATACACTGCTACAGTGTTACATGCACAAAACACACCAATATTGCACCAATAGTACTATATACTATATTAAAATGCTACATATGCACACAAACACACACATAATTACACTGTATTATGTTTGTATTTGTCCTCCACTCTGGCTGCTGATGGAACATTTGCACAACTCCTGAATGTTAAAATATCCTCTGTACTTAATTGCACATTTTTTTAAAATTCTTGTTTAGTCTTTATTACAGTTATTTATGTTTCTCTGTATTTCTTTGTGCCTTTATTATTGTAAACTGCATAAACTGGAGTCACGTCATCTCATCTCACTGTACATGTATATAGCTGAGATGACAATAAAGTTTACTTTGACTTTACTATAGCAACCCATTCTTTCAGATCAGGAGATCTAGAACATTTCCAACGACATATCACCATCCTTAAAGCAGCAACAAACTTTTCAAAGGGTAAGTGGTATATGTGGTACTTCTCTACTACTTGATCTTTGATGGATCTTATTATCACCTCACAAGAACAATATATGGATGAAAATCTACACCTGAAAATCTTCCCCATGATAGATTCCAAATCAAGCTAAAATGGGAACTGCAGGACAGAGAGCAGCAGAGGGCGAAAACGGAGCCTGCAGCTCTCATCTTATAAACACGTATTCTGTGAATCTTTATCCAAACATCCCAGGAACATTAAGATCAGCGATCGTCAAACTGTGGGGTGTGAGATGATTTTCTGAATATTCTATAATAAAGTTAATTTTGTTTTTGTGGCCAGCCCCCCTGTTCAACAAATTTAAATCGGTAGCAGTCTGTTGGCCATTCTGCAAAATAAATTGTGGGAGAAATTTATCGTGGGGGAGCTTAATCATGTCACATGTTTATTGAGAGGTGAAGAGAGTGTGTATTGTAGGGCCGTAATATGCCCCCCCCCACCAGCCCTAGTCCAAGTCCAAGTCAGTGGTGATGCATGAAAGAATCAGTGCTGATCTGGTGAACCTAACCGCATTGATGAAGGGCTTCTTCCATGCTTTGTGGGTCTTCAGTCCTGCTTCTAGGAGCCAGTTATGAATTTAAGGGATTTAAAGCAGTGCACTTTACACCACATAAGCTTTAACATTCGTTTCGAAGGTCACTTGAGGTCATCCTCCGACTTATGAGATTGTTGGATAAGATGATGGCCGTCTCTGGTATTAGAAAGTTGCTTCTGCCCTCTACCTGGCTGGCCTTTGGTTATTGCCAGTATCTCCTACTTCACTTTGTTCTTTTGTACTGCTGTTTTAGAAACTTTGAGCCTGGAAGCAGCCTGCCTCCAGTGTAGCCTTCTGCCAGCAGAACCACGGTTAAACCAGGATTTAAAAATGCAGATTTTGTAAAAATATGAAGTGGTCTCTTAAACTTTTTCCGGAGCTGTATATGGCTGTAATAGTTCTAAGGCACTATCATTTTATAGAGGACATGTGTACCTTCTTGTCAGGTAGAGGGAGAGCAAACAAGCCAACAAGAGATGCCCATATCAGCTCAGCAGCTTCAAGCCACAGTCCTGAAATACAAAACACTCAGTCAAAACATTAAACAAATGTCTCCACCCAGACCCACCCAGCTGAGAAGATCGCAGAAGGAAGCACAGTCTCCATCCAGCAGACATTCAGAGACACTGCTTACCCAGCTTCTGCAGGACTTGCCCTCGTATCTGGATACTGACTGCCTGGACAAGAGTTCGCTCACTATCTGTATGGTACACCCAGTGCCCTGGTGACACACAAACAGGTAATGGCGTTCAGCAAAGAAAAACACTCCCGGCCTATGGGAAGCAACACACATTTAAAAGCTGCACGAAAACACCCACAGAGGCAGCCAAGCATAGTATACCAGCATTTTCCATCCATCTCCATAAGGTGGACCTTAGACATGGGATGCAGGTTCACTTCTTAGTTGGCCTGAGAACACCTGTATATTTACATTTATTTAGCAGGGGCTTTTGTTCAGATGGACATACAAGTGAGGATCAGTGAGCAGGGTCAGCCAGTCCCTGGAGCAATTCAGGTTAAGGGTCTTGCTCAAGGCCCCAACGGTGACATCATTCTGCCAGGCATGGGATTCGAGCCAGTGACCTTTCAGTAACTGGCACAGTGCCATCACCTACAAAGCCACACACTGCCTAAATGTCGTATCATAAACTGACGAAATAAAGACAAAGAAAAGCGGAAGAAGCAAC
The DNA here is from genome assembly GCA_026777985.1 of Mormyrops attenuatus. NCBI lineage: Eukaryota > Metazoa > Chordata > Actinopteri > Osteoglossiformes > Mormyridae > Mormyrops > Mormyrops attenuatus. Next base: position 17,546,491 of record JAODKC010000002.1, read on the forward strand.
ACACAGAAGAACAGCTGCCCTAAGACACCAAGATCACATACCTGTCGCTCCACAGTTGTTAATCAGACTGCTGAGGATATACTCTGCTTTTTGTATTTTACCTGCAGTGAGAATGAACATGTCAAAATGGCAGCGATTTCTATAGAACACTGAAATTCTGGTTTTACCTGTAAATCCATAAAACACTTCAAAGAAACTGGCATAATTCATACAAGCAAGAAAAATTAAAAATAAGGAGAGTCTTCAAAAATGTCCTTTTGTTCAAAATACACTTCAGGTGTTTTTGGCCTACAAGATTCCAGATCTTCCATTCCAAACCCACACTCCACATGCACTGACTGCTCAGTCTCCTCTGACTGGAGATCTGTGGCCAGATGACGTACCGGAGTTAACAGAGAGGCGGGCCTGTCGAATGACCACCTGGGGGGGGATGGGAGTGGCTGGATAGTGTTTGTGCAGAGCCTTAACGATACACAGCAGCTTCTTGGAGGCATCTGCCCAGTACAGGAAGCGGTCTACCAGGAACACGACAGAGATGGCACACTGCGAGTCCCCAACCTCAATACTGGCCCTGAGAAATTTCTGAAAAAGAGCGACAAAGACACCAGGGAGGCCCCAAGGCCCCAGTCTGTAAATGAGCTGTAGTGAAAAACCATCACTGAATGAGATTCTATTAAGGTTCTAATAAGTTGGTTTCTTATAAATCCCACTGGCCAAATTTCCCTTCAAATGTCTATAATATTAATTGCTTGGCTTCTGTTTTTGCTACCAAGTACAGTGACAATAAAGGCATTCTGATTCTAATGTGGCAAAGTTTCATATTATTTGCTGTTCCAGGAATTCGCACATCTTTAAATGCTTCCTTTAAAATTACAAAGTTAATATCACTGATGGTTTTAGGAGTCCAGTACGAAGGTACATACATATCCATTCTAGTATATAACTATAATTTTATCTCTACACTCAGAAACAAGTTAGTAATTCCCAAGTTAGTAATTTTATAATCACTGACTCTTTAGCAGATATTTTTAGTAACTTTAAAAAGATCTGGATCATCCCATCACCAGTAACTGGGGCAGATGCTCGCTGATGAGATCCTGAAGGTTGGTTTTGTCCTCTGAAGTTACTGATTCCTTGTACTGCCATTTCTCTGGGACAAAGGGCCACTTCATTGCCACAGCTTCCTCCAGGAGCATGCTCAGTTCAGCAGAGAGGGATGCTGGGAGTCAGAGTCGACAGTTGCAGACTTAAATATGCCAAAACTCTAGGATTTGACTTGGTCAAAAATTACATTGGTATATGTTTTGTACAATGACTAACAACACTAACTGAACAATAATATTTATTTTCATTCTGTGTAAAATAAAAAATAGTTTATTTATTAAGCTATCGGAGTGACCTTAAAAGAGCAAAAGCTTCATTTCATTCATTCATTTTGTAGAATGGTCCAGCAGTTCATCTGGTGGTGACTTCTCACAAAATGTAAATAGAGTGACACGTGGTCCCTCACCCTGACATCTCTGGAACTCCACTTTGTCCTCCTCTGAGGGCTGTGCTGGCCCAGCAGCTGCAGCCTGTCTGCTCTCCTCCAGCAGGGCTGCCACCTCCTGGTTATTCATGGCCATTGAAGCCTGCCCTCACCGTGGAAGCCAATTACTGGAGATCTGCTAGTGCAGAACACAGCAATATTTTAAAGCAGGATGAGCAGAGAAGTCACACAGTCTTGACTCTTTGCAAGAGGGCAAAGGATCATGGTTAGGACTTGGCTACCTTGTCCCTGGTATATGACCTCCTACGTTGTGCTTTCAGCTACTTGAACAACAAATAAAACACTGCAGATGTTTTATATTACGTTATTTTTTATTTGATATTGATAAAAAGGGCTCGAGTAATTGGATATAGGTTGATATCATTCACCTGTTTGAAAAAATTACAAAAACATCCCCTTTGAAAATATACCATCCCCTTCACTATGCCCCTAAATTGTTTTGTGTAATTGTCAATCATGTTACGGTAAATATACCGACTGTATCAGGGGTATTACATTGGCGCACTCCGAACCGAGAAACAGGTTAATCCGGAATATGCGGTGTGTAACCAACTAGACTCAGATCGCTTGTGAGATTAAAAAGGTGCATATATGTGTCTTGAACACTGTAACACAGATGTTATTTCATGACACGGGTTTTAGTGCCACGCAAGTGTCGTAGATGTATAACACATCTACCAGTAATCTTGCATTAAGAAATAAAATCTAGACTCGATCTCATATAAATAAAAAGAAACCTACAAATTAAAGCAGTGGGTTAAATATGTCAGGAAACTTTTTATTCCAGTTCATTCAAAACATCAGAAATCTGAGCGACCTAATCTCAATACACAGAGTTGTCATGTATAGTACGGGGTGGTCCCATAGACTATTAAAAAATAAAACGCAATTTTATAAAACGTATTTTTTTTCCAAACGGATTATGCAAATTAAAGTGGGTACTCACTTCTAAAATCGCAGCAAATTATACAAAACGAAAACATCGGCAGCGATCCAAAGTGCTGGCAACGCCAAGACAAAAACAACTGGACGTATTTCTTCCGGGTATGGAGTAACTTGGAGTCGCGGGCGATAAACGGTGCAATCAATAGCAAGATCAGCCTCTCTTTTGCTCGATCTATTCACAGCGTATTTGTTTTTACCGCTACAGCATTTTTCTTAAAGTTTTCGTTTTTAATAGTTCTTAATTGATGAAGTTTGCCGTATATTATTTTACTAGTAACATATGAGAAGTATGAGTCTGTGTTAAATTGCTATACGTTTAAACTTTCAGTTTGAATTAACTTACTTGCTGCGATCAGTACTGAGTATAATCAATATTGATTCGGTTGTGACTTTTTTCTAGGTCGTCTGCAGTCCGTTTACTTTTTCCGTCATGAGGGCGAATTGACTGTCCCGTGAATGACAAATAAAGATTTGCAATATTTTCCTTCTTCAAGCCTTGTTCGACTGTTTTAGAAAAGCGTATTTAAAATCTACTTTACTGGGATTTCCATCTCAGGTACAATGTCTCTGCTACATTACTGTACACACTCTTACATATAATTCGTTCTGCTGCAGTGTATAAATGACATATACTGTTGAAGGTAAGTGCTACTCTGATAATCCCAGCAATTAGATTTTTTGAACATGACAGAAATGAACATGATGCCATAATTTCCAGCCACAAAGGGAATAAATTACATTAATGGGGAGAACCTTATGAGGTAAGGGACCCCTGGACGTAAGGAAATCCCCATGATCCATGGAGAATCCCCCAATCAACACAAGGAACTCAAATTACCTATTAAAACGTCACGCGTAAATGTTTCGGAATCTGCTTTACTGGTCATTTCACGCAATGTAATATAAGTCGAATGACTAGCGTGCTATTAATATAAATGCAAGTAAAAGCAAAATTAAAACTAACCCAGGTTTTGCAATGCTGGAATTTCCCATCAAATAACAGCGCATCCGGTTACTGCAAGAAGAGCCTATTACCGCTGTCTAACGGCGATTACGTAATCGGTATAGGGTATCCTCTTCCTTCCTTTTCTTCGCCTAGGCGTCTTAAAGGTTGTAAACGAGTTGCATAGTCTTTTTTGCTTCAAAATAAACGTTTACATGCACTTTCTGGACTCCTCTGTTTATTGCTTAGCTCGCCTGGAACAATCGGCATTGCAGGAAGGTAAGTAGGGAATTGCTGTGGATTTATGTGGAGCGGTGCCGGTGTTGCGCTCCTTGAGGAGCAGATATTTCCGGCTGCGGTCTGAATCTTTTTGTTTTAATGGGATATCTTGTTTTTCCGTTACATGCCATATATCTTCTTAAATATTTCGAAAAGTGAAATTCAACGCGTTTGTATTTACTTTTGTTTATTATACCGCGTTGTTATTCCATGGGTGTTTTTGTTCATAGTATATATCAGCTTATAGTGACTTGGTTTTATTGTTGCCACTCATGTGTTTCGCTCATGTGTAAACAAGTAACAAGTGAGTTTATACGTATAATACTGCTTTACTGACAATAAATGAGCTTGCGCTGAGAACTTTAGTTACGTGTGGAACGAAAATAAAATGCATTATGACTATATACATTTACACACAGGGTTATTCCGTTTTAATTAAACAAATTTCCAAAACGGCTTTTGGGTCACCTTTTTGATTTTGATCAAATCTGACATCTGACGTCTTCCTGAGCTCAGAAATATTTTTATTATTATTATTTTTAAAAAATCCTTCTAGATTCAGTGCCCTTCTCACCGCGAAACAAAAGATAATTCAGTGTTTTCTTGTGAGCTGTAACTTTTTTACGGTTATAGCTATTTGACCGAGGTATATCTCAGTAGAAAAAAGAAAAAAGTCACTGAAATTATACATTAATCCCAGTCTCTCTAAACTACTTATATAATAAATAAACAGCCTAAAGTCCTCCTGCAGTATACCTAAAATATAGCGTAAAGTCTTGCAAAATGAAATAAGGCATACCATTGGTCAACTAAGTGAACAAAATCACCCTTCCCCCCCACATGCCTTTTGAAGCTCAAAAACACCATAAAAAGAACCTTGTACGTTTTTGTGCTGCATTTCTCATAAAGAGGACCGAGTAACAGTTAAGAGTACTAAATACTTATACAGGTATTTTGCACACATTCGTATTTCATTATAAAAAATGGACTTGTTACTCCAAGCCTTTCACTTCTTTTTTCATAGCAACGCACAACAACATGTCTTGATTCCTAATCAGAGCTAATCAGAGTCTCCCTTTTAGCAAGCAAATCCACTCTTCTGTTTTCAGTAATGTTAGTATGCCCGGGGGGTTAGGCAGCCAGTCGACGTTGGACCCCCTGAGGTTTTTTTTTCTCCTTACTTGGGAGCTTTTGGTTCCACTCCTCCGTTGTCTTCTGACTTTCTTTGTTTAATTTCTTTCCTTCCTTTTTCCTGTTCTGTATCTCTCTCTAATAATATTTTATGTATTACAACACGTCCATGTAAAGCACTTTGGGACAACTCTGTTGGGAAAGGCGCTATTTAAAAATAAATTGAATTGAATACGCGCACGCACACATACAAACTCATTAACACTATTCATTATTGACTAATGTTTATCATTACTATTTATTGTCTTATTGCAACCTCAGTGAATAACAATAGTGTTTTTCTACCTGTATTTCTCATATTGTCTCTCCCGTTAAAATATAGTCATTCTAAACATTTTTATTACTATCTCCTTGCACAACCAAACTGCACCTTATCAGTACTGGGTTTGCTGTGCTGCTTGTACTCGTCAATGTCAGTTGTCCTGTTTTTTTGCGCTGCCCTGCAATGTTTGCACAGATTGCACACTATGCACTGTATGTTGTTTGGCTGTGATATGTTAATCATATGTTAATTTATGTAGTACCTTGGTCCTAGAGAAACATGGTTTGGTTTTTAACTGTGTACTGAACTAACTGTATATGGTTAAAAATGGCATTAAAGACCTACTTGACTTGACCTGACTTAAGAACATAAGAAATTTACAAATAAGTGGAGGCCATTCGGCCCATCAAGCTCGTTTGGGGAGAACTCAACTAATAGCTCAGAGCTGTTAAAATCTTATCTAGCTCTGATTTAAAGGAACCCACAGTTTTAGCTTGCACTACACCAACAGGAATACCATTCCATACTCCAACTACACGCTGTGTAAAGAAGTGCTTTCTCAAATCCATTTTAAAATGTTCTCCCACTAATTTCCACCTATGGCCATGAGTTATAGTATTTAAATTAATATTGAAGTAACTATTTGGCTAAACAGCATCCAGACCTGTTAGAATTTTATATGCCAGTATCATGTCTCCCTTTAGTCTCCTCTGCTCGAGACAGAACAGATCAACATACACACCAAGGTCTTTCTCATAATCAGCTACCTTTATTTCAGTGGAACCCATAAAATATCTGTACTTTA
>JAODKC010000002.1:17553359-17567459 GCA_026777985.1 Mormyrops attenuatus
GGTCCTAAAATTGAACCCTGTGGTACCCCACTATGAACGCAGGCCCACTGTGACATTGTGCCTCTAATAACTACCCGCTGCTTCCTGTCTGTTAACCAGATTTTGATCCAAGCAGCTACAGTTCCTAAAATCCCTGCAGCTTTGAGCTTAAGCAGGAGCCGTTTGTCGGGGGACAATATCAAAGGCCTTCTGGAAATCTAAGTAGCCTTTTTGGCCTTTTTTCTCTTGAAACATTATGTGCTGCAACTGAAACTTGATCCCGCACAATTAAGGGGTCATTTTTACACATCCAAAAGATGCTGTTTGTTTGTTAGTTTTAATGTTCCAAAGTTTTAATTATTTGTGATTTCTGTCATTTGCATTCTGACCCTGATTTGAGTTGATGCCTTTAATGATCTTTTTTTTCCTGTTACCTTCATAGCCCAGTAAGCATTAAGTTTTGTATGTATGTTTGCATGTATTAGAATGCATTTAGGGTGATTCCCAAGGATAAGTCCGAGACCCTGTCACCATTGTAGCATATTTGTGTAGAGATGTACCAAATGAATTTCATAAAAGGCTTCCAGATCCTCTTGTTAATACCTGTAAATGGCCCTGTCTCATCTCTTTGCTCCCCCCTGCTTGTTCTCTGTCCTTTCTTTGACCCATTTTTCTTGCCTTTCTCCCACTGAAGGTCAGTGAAAGTCTATCACCAGTACATTATGGATGTATCTCAGACTGAGAAGACAGAAGAGAGCAGGACATGTCTCCACATTAAGCTATACCACCCCCAGCAGTCTGTCCAGTCCATGTACCGCCTGCTTCCCCTGGGCCAATGCCTCAGGCACCCAGCCGAGGACCCACTGCGACTGGGCCGTGACGCAGAAGCCTGCACTTTTGTCCTAAATGACTCTCGTGTGTCCCGCAAGCAGCTGGCCTTGCAGGCTTTCCGTACCAGCCACAGCTCGCAGCTGTATTTTTTGGTGCAGAACCTGAGCCAAAGGGGGTGCCTGGCTGTCAATAGTGGCGATCTGGGCTATCTGCAGTGGGCTCAGCTGCCTGACAAGGCGCTGCTCCGTTTTGCAGGGTATGAGCTGTTACTGTACCAGGAACCTGGAGAAGCAAAGGACAGTTTTGAGGTGCAGTTTGAGGTTGCCCATGTGTCCCCCTGCCAGGAGGTGGGACTGGGGATACCCTGTAGGAGCCCAGTTATGGATACTGGGTTGCAGACTTCCCATTATCCAAATCACAGTGGCCATAGGCAGGTTCCCCTGGAAACGGATGAGAGCTGTTCAAGTACAGGACTCTTCTCCTAAGACAATGTGAAACTGGCATGTTTTGCAGTGAACCTTTTGCCTATAAACAGAAAGAGCCAATGTGATGTGTGTTTGAGTTGTGTTCCTAATGCAATTATGCAAAGAAATGAAGTCTATTATGTTCATGCAAGAATTTGGTTTCAACTATCAGGTTTTTCTAAGCAATTACTCAACCATAACCTTGTTCATCCAGTTAAATATGAATATGCTGTTGATTTCATTGCTGTTGATTTCAGTTCGAAAAGGGAACAGCCTAAACCAGAAGCATTCTTTGGGGAAAGGAATTTATTTCCTAATCTTTTAGTAAACTGCTCTCTCAACTTTCACTCTAGAATTCTGGTTAGAGAATTACGATACAAGGGAAAATGTTTGATTACAGCCATTCAGTAATCACCAGACAGTACTGACCACCTGTAAAAGACTGCGTTTTGATTGCCTTACTCAATCCTTCGTCTGCTGCTGATGAATTTGATTATGGTCACTTGAATGACATTAGGTGTACATTTATAACAGTTTCAAAGGGCATATTTTATATTAATTTAACTCTGAATTTGACCTTTAATGGGTTATTTTTGTGTGATTTTTCTGAATGTTTTTTTTCTTATTTCACTCATGCAATTAAGTGATACATTGTTTATCACCATATGGCATTTTTTTATTTGTATAGTTAGGCATTCTTTTATTGAAATAGTTGTGTTTTCAAACAAATGTGAATTTTTTTACATACAAGCTGAATTACAGAAAACTGTTTGTTTTAATTAATTTTCTGTAATGAAATAGTTTTTTACAAACTATTTCAAACAAACTTTTATGTGTTTATTAAAGTGAACAAAAGTAAGAGTTGTCTATCGCTTTTTATTATCTACTGTACAATAATTTAACTGTGATAAGAGGACATGTACTATCCATCCATTGACAATACTTGGAAACACTCAGGAAGTACTGTAAAGTATTTTATAGCTCTTGCTCCAATAAACACTTGCATGTATTACCAGTTATTCACTGGAGTCTTAGGCAAACTGCACTTATGTTAATTATTCAAGGAGTTAAAATAATGGGCCGCTTGCCCTGCCCAACACCAGTGTGAAATCACCTTCTTTCAGTATACAATACCCTCCAGTGTGAAATCACCTTCTTTCTGTACACTATACCCTCCAATGTGAAATCACCTTCTTTCAGTACACTATATCCTTCATTAGGTGCTGCTGTTACCTTCCACGGAGCAGGATTTCTTGCTTTGCGGGTAACTTCTCAAATTTAAGGCAGTCTGGGCTAAATAGAATTTATCTTTGTCCACTTACAATTGGCCCAGACTACCTTAAATTTGTCAAATTATTCGGCTAAGTAAGAAATTCTGCTTTGTGGAACACCCGCCTGGTTCAATCCTGGTTTGGAAGAGCAAACGGCAACTAGCTTTCTGACAGATCATTTGTACTGGCTACAGGGGAACAGCTGTGTTATACAGCGGTAAACTCCCATATGGCTACTCTGTCTTTGAGTACAATTTGTAGCTAAGTCAGATAAATAAAAATATATTAATAATACAACAGCAATAATAATTATAATGTACTCCAAGCCAACAATCCGCTAAATCCACACAATGTTATCACAAGCACCATAAAGTAGTTCATGCATTTGTTATTACGAACCACTGTGTTTGATCCAAATTTTTAATAAGCTTTATGACAGTCCATTCATATCTATGACTTGTTGGTAAGTTGGATGTTCTTAACCTGTGGACTGCCTGTAACAACTCTAAATTAACTGGAGATCATGACTAAAGCCTTCTGCAATAAATTTAAGTTAGATTTAGTCCATATTGACATAAATTGAAAGCAACTTCACACTTTCAGAGCCTCTGAATTGGATTCTATTAGTGGGCCAGTGAGTCATACAGTGCCTTGAAAAAAATTTCATACCCCTTGAACTTTTTCACATTTTGTCACCTTACAACCACAAACTTAAATGTTTTTTATCGAGATTTTATGTGCAAGACCAACGCAAAGAAGCACATAATTGTGAAGTGGAACGAAAAACATGCATGGTTTTCAAAAATGTAAGCAAAGGAAAATCTGAAAAGTGTGCCGTGCATTTGTATTCAGCCCCCGGTATTCTGATACCCCTAAATAAAATCCAGTGCAATCAATTGCCTTCAGAAGTCACCTAATTAGATATTAGAGTTCACCAGTGTGTAATTTAGTCTCATTATAAATACACCTGTTCTGTGAAGGCCTCAGTGGTCTGTTAGAGAACAGTAGTGAACCAACGATATCATGAAGACCAAGGAACTCACCAGACAGGTCAGAGATAAAGTTGTGGCGAAGTTTAAAGCAGGGTTAGGTAATAAAAAAATATCCCAAGTCTTGAACATCTCACAGAGCACTGTTCAATCCATCATCCAAAAATGGAAAAAGTATGCTACAACTGCAAACCTACCAAGACATGAACGTCCACCTAAACTGACAGACCGAGCAAGGAGAGCACTGGTCAGAGAAGTTGCCAAGAGGCCCATGGTCACTCTGGAGGAGCTGCAGAAATCCACAGCTCAGGTGGGAGAATCTGTCCACAGGACAACAATAAGTCGTGTACTTCACAAATCTGTCCTATATGGAAGAGTGGCAAGAAGAAAGCCATTGTTGAAGTAAAGACATAAGAAGTCCTGTTTGCCGTTTGCCACAAGCCATGTAGGGGACACAGCAAACGTGGAAGAAGGTGCTCTGCTCAGATGAGACCAAAGTTGAACTTTTTGGCCTAAACGCAAAGCGCTACGTGTGGGGGAAACGTAACACTGCTCATCACCCTGAAGACACCATCCCCACTGTGAAACATGGTGGTGGCAGCATCAAGCTGTGGGGATGATTTTCTTCAGCAGGGACATGGAAGCTGGTCAGAGTTGATGGGAAGATGGATGGAGCTAAATACAGGGCAATCCTGGACGAAAACCTGTTGGAGGCTGCAAAAGACTTGAGACTGGGAAGGAGATTCACCTTCCAGCAAGACAATGACCCTAAACATACAGCAAGAGCCACAATGGAATGGTTTAGATCAAAGCATATTCATATGTTAGAATGGCCCAGTCAAAGTCCAGACCTAAATCCCATTGAGCATCTGTGGCAAGACTTGAAAATTGCTGTTCGCAGACGCTCTCCATCCAATCTGGCTGAGATTGAGCTATTTTGCAATGAAGAATGGGCAAAAATTTCAGTCTCTAGATGTGAAAAGCTGGTAGAGACATCCCTCAAAAGACTTGCAACTGTAATTGCAGTGAAAAGTGGCTCTACAAAGTATTGACAGAGGGGGGCTGAATACAAATGCATGGCAAACTTTTCAGATTTTTCTTTGCTTACATTTTTGAAAACCATGTATCTTTTTCGTTCCACTTCTCAATTATGTGCTTCTTTGTGTTGGTCTGGCACATAAATGTTTTTTGTAGATTTTAAGTTTGTGGTTGTACTGCAAGGCGACAAAATGTGAAAAAGTTCAAGGGCTATGAATACTTTTTCAAGGCACTGTACCTAGGGTCATACCTAGAAATTCTGGGTCCTCCACCCAATGTTGCATATCATTTTAAGTTTTCAAGGGCCCCTGTAAAGTGCTGGGTCCCCTGAATCTGCCAGGGTATCCATGTCCCTCCGATGCCCCTGATCATTTGTATCACATTTGTGGCCTATAGACATTGTTTTACTGCACAGGCTGCGGCACATTTGGGACATATCCACAGCACTGTAGGTAATCTGACAGCAGTAGATAGCATTTTAGAGGAGAGGGAAACATATTAAAGCAGACTCAGAGGGTTAGGCCTATGTGCTAGTGATCACAAGGTTGTCTGTTCAAATCCTGTCCTCAGATAAAAAGCTACATGCTGATTTGACCTTCAAACAAGGCCCTTAACCCCTGAAAAGCTCCAGGGGTGCCAGATAAATGCCTAACCCTGCACTCTGACCCCTAGCCTTGGTCTCATATGTATGTGTGTGTATTTCTCAAAGGGGAGCAACATGGGATCTGCAGAAACTAAGAATTACTATGTACTTGAGTATATGGCAATAAAGCATCACTTCATTTTAATGTGGGCATATAATTCCGTGAATGTCAGACATTGGAGGACTTTTACCAGAAGGTGGCAGTGTTAACTCTCCCTTACATGAAGCTTGGAGTATTACGCTTCTGGAAACAGTCAGAAAGGTGAACGGTTCAGTTTGTCATCACTACACACCATCATCCACTTGCAGCTCCACAAAACAGGGCATTTATTACAGGAACTGAATACACTGAAAACTCTACAAAACAAAAGGACCACAAAGGGTCAAAACTTAACAGAGGAACAATGTAACTAACAGAACAAAAATGATCTACTGAGAAAAACCAGTAACACAGAGAACAGACCAGGAAGCAAACATAGTGAAACAGAAAAACCAACATCACAGTATCATCAAAAACACAGTCAATCAAAACAGAGTCAATCAAAGTGGAATCACAGGGAACAGAGCAGGATCAGGAACTTAAATACAGAGGGCTAACAAGGAAACACAGGACTGGTGAGAACAAACAACAAGGACTGGCACAAGAAAATGGGCAACAGGTGAACTAATGATAATTAAATCAAGGAACTCAGAAACTAGGAAACAGAATCTAAAACTAGGGAAATAGCAAAGGCAGGTAAAACAAAACCAAGGGCACAAAGCAAAAAAAAGCCAAAACAGAATGTAACCCACAAAACACAGGAACTAAAAAAAATAGTTCAAAGGAAACACTAGGGAAAAAAATCTACTAAGTACAAACACTGGACAACTGGCTGGACTCAAACACACAACTGATAGGTCAGTAGTTACATACTCTTATTGCCACACAGCAATCCAGGGAGCTGAGGAAACACACTAAGGGCATGGGCACAAGGAGAACAGCATGGCCAGTGACACCTGCTGGCTAAAAGGGGAAGAGACACAAAAGCCTGGAGCAAACAGGTGCTGACTCTGACAATTCTTTCCAATAGATAGAAAGTCCCCTGAGCAGATCTGAACCCATCACTAACTTGGACTACTAGGATTCTCACTACAACCACCTGTAGGCTTTACAGAGAATGGGCCGAAAAAGAAAAAACATCCAGTGAGTGACGGTTCTCTGGGTGAAGATGACTCATTGATGGTAGAGGTCAGAGAAGAATGGCCCTACTGGTACAAGCTGACAGAAAGGCAACAGTAGCTCAAATAACCATTCGTTATATCCAAGGTATGCAGAAGAGCATCTCTGAATGCACAACACATCAAACCTTGGAGCAGATGGGCTACACACTGGGTGGCACTCCTGTCAGTTAAGAACTGGAAACTGAGGCTACAGTGCGCACAGGCTCAAAATTGGACAACAGAAGATTGGAAAATGTTGCCTGGTCAATTTCCGCTGTAGCATTGAGATGGTAGAGAATTTGGTGTAAACAACATGAAATCATTGATCCATCCTGCCTGGTATCAACAAATCAGGCTGCTGGTACTGTAATGCTGTGGGGGATATTTTCTTTGCACAGTTTAGGCCACTAAATATCAATTGTGCATCATTTAAATGTCATAGCCTACCTGAGTATTGCCAAGTCCATCCAATGGCTACTTCCAGCAGGATAATGCGCCATGTCTCATAGCTCATATAATTTCAGACAAAGTCTGTCTAATGGACACCGTCCGTCTCCTGCCATATTCAGGCAGCGAAACACCACAGACAGAACCATGAGTGGTAGACAGAGCTGAAGAGCCTGGGTGTGTACACATCAACATCTCTTCAGTCAGCCAGACGAGTATAGCCCACATCTCCTCGTATTTACAGAAACACTGCCATTAAGAAGGTAAAAGACCCTTTCAGATCTCAGTGTTAGGGCATTGACCTTGTCACGTTTTTGAAAGGGAAAGATTATGAGACTTAGAAGTTGTAATGTTATTCAGAATACTTTAATTAAATGCAGCCTGGTTTAGAAGTGTGGTTTCTGAGATCATGTCAGTCTCTGGAGCAAGAGCATTATGAGCATAGCATGTGAGAAAGTACCATAAAAGCACTAGGTACACTGGGCACTGACTGGATTTTGGGCATTATCATGTGAAACAGGAAAGGGCACTGTCCAAAGGATGCCATATAGTAGGACACATGTGATTGTCAGGGGCGTCATTGCATGCGGTACCATTAAGGTTTGCTTCTATTGGAAACAAATGCCCCAGCCCAAGTGGTGCTGCTACTATGTACCAGTGAGTAATGGGCCATCTCAAGTACTGACAGAAACACGTGTGTAGCCGCCAATGAAGAGTTATTATGATGACATTGCATTCAGAAACTTTGGAATGTGGATATGCTATTTTTATGTCCAACACACTTCAAAACTTGGTCGTTTTCTGGATGGGGCCTACTATTTTGCAAAACAACTCCACTTCAGTTCCATGGCTGGGGGTTTGAATCCCATCCCTGCTTTGAATATGTGCAGGGAGGTGTGTACAGTCCATAGGCATGCAGTGATGAGAGTTGGTATATCTAGATTGTGAGTGTTGTGTGTGAATGTTTACCCTCTGATGGACTGGCATCCCATCCAGGATGTACCCCAGCCCGGTTCCCTGGGACCAGCTCAAAGCTGACACTGTCAAAATACTCATATATTTCCTAATATACATACAGTATATATCACCAAATATCCATACATCCATTTTCTATACCAGCTTGACTTGTCATAATAAAATATATTACTGTAATTGCAATGTTCTCACTGGAAGAATACCATTATAACATGAATAATCCTCAGTCCCAGTATGATTTATGAGCCCAATAAATCAACTTGTACCTCTTGGCACAATTGTTTGAATGAAAAGTTACAGTATTAATCATTTTTACTACAGTTACTATTGTGACAGTACAATTACTATTATGCCATGAGGTCCAAGCTGTGAATAAATATGAGTTGATGATGGATTAGAATTTTGTGAATTTAATTTATTTTTTTTCAACAGTTTTACCTCTCATGCCTTTATAAATCATGAAATAAATGCAAGAAATGTCATATATTCATAACCCCCACAGTGAAATTTCTACAACCATTAGAATGACCACCTAATCGAGACAAGCACTTCTCCTACAAAGGGTCATAATCAAATTTATAATCAAATGACACATTTTAAAATTAAAGAGAATTTTCACTTTTTTTTTTTTGAGGTCACACTACATGATATACAAAAGATGCAAAAATGTACCAGTAATCAAAAGGGTCATTTTTAAAACTAAATTTGAAAAAGAAAATGTATTTATTTATTATGATGGAATAAAAAATTTAAATGCTTTCTACTTTTTATACAAAAGCCTTATAAAATAATGCAAAATGTGAAAAGCAAAAATTCAAAAACATTTTGAGTGTTTTCAATGTTTTCAAAATAGTAGTTGTGGTCAGACAGTTCCACCACATATTTTGACATGGGCACAACATTGTCAATAACTAAAATGGCTTACATATAGGTACTTTTAAAACAATTTTAACACTTTACAAGGAAAAAATTAATCTGGGCTGAAAAATAAGGTGTCATGTAATTTGCTCATATATACAGTCATACATTCAAAATTAGGACACCTCATTAAATATTTAGTTCTTTATTAAAAAATATCAACAAATCAGTATTAAATCTTCTTTCAAATTACATCTGTAGATGAAGGCGATGTAATTGCATCATCTATGCAAAAAAAAAAACAAATTCACTTATTTACGAAAATAGATTAACTAAGATGCTAATTTCCAATGAGGAAAAAGTTAGGACACCCTCACATTCATTACTATTTAAAATTCCTAGAATTACATTCAGGTGCACCATATCATGTGAAAATGATTGCATCATCATTTTTGGTGAAACCTGTCTTGTTTAAACCACAGACATTTAGTTTGGTTTGCTCTTGATTGCTGAAGTGAGTGGTATCACCATGAGAGGGCTCTCTGAGGGTTTCGGAAATAAGATTGTAGATGCAGACGAGTCTGAGAAGGGATATAAAACGATCTCAAGGGAGTTTGGAATCAGCCATTCCACTGTCTGGAAAATAATTTACAAGTGGAGAACATTTATGTTTTCCGAGCTGAACCCTCACGTGGACTCCATGGAGACCAGCATCTGGAACTAGCTGGGGACCTTTTTAGACTATATGGACTTGAACTGAATTCCAATTCAATACTGAACTAACTTTAGCTTAATATTGCTGAGTGGATCTTGGCATGCAGCCACAGCACTTCACTTATTTAAAATGATAAATTTATGATTAATCTTGAACTAATGTTAATGTGTGTACATTTTCATGCTCCCCGGTCGCCCAGAGGAGGATGGGGTCCCCTCCAAGTCTAGGTTCCTCTCAAGGTTTCTTCCTGCTAGAGGGAGTTTTTCCATGCCACTGTCGCCTCAGATTTGCTTGTTGGGGGTTTGGATCTGTTATAAAGTGCTTAGTGACAATGACTGTTGTTAAAAGCGCTATATAAATAAAATTGAATTGAATTGAACTGAATTTAATTCAACTGCCAGCATGGCCAGGACAGGCTGTCCTAGCAAGTTCAGCCCAAGAACAGACCGCAAGATGTTGGAAGAAGTCTCCAAAAATCCTGAAATGTCACCTCGGGTCATACAAGAAGCTCTTGCCAAGGTTGATGTCCAGGTACATGCACCACCAGAAACAAACAGCACAAGTTTGATTTACATGGGAGCTGTGCAAGGAGGAAACCCTTGCTGTCAAAAAAACATCTTGGCAACACAGACGTTTGACAGAGACCACCTAGACAAAGACCGGGACTTTTGGAACAATGTGCTTTGGACAGATGAATCTGAAATTGAAATATTTGGGCGTAGTAAAAGAGGACATGTTTGGCATAAACCGAAGACATCTTTTGAGCAAAAACACCTCATAACGACTGTGAAGCAGTTGGTTTGCGGATGCTTGGCTGCAGCAGAACCTGGCCAGCTTACCATCATAGAATCCACTATGAATTCTTCATCATATCAGAGGGTGCTTGAGGACAATGTGAGATCATCTGTCCAGAAATTGAAGCTGAAGTGGGGGTGGATCATGCAGCTGACAATGATACAAAAGATTCCAGTAAATCTACCAAGGAATGGCTTATAAGAAAGAACCGGAGACTTCTGGAATGGTCAAGTCAAAGCCCGAATCTGAATCCTATTGAGATGCTGTGGCATGATTTGAAGTGGAAGTGCATGCAAGACACCCTTCAAAAGCCACACAGCTTATGGAATTCTGCATTGGAGAGTGAGGAAAACTTTCTGCCAGTTGATGTCAAAGATTGATAGATGGTTATAGGAAACGTCTCATTGAGGTTATTTCAGCCAAAGAGTTAAATACCAGCTATTCGGGCACAGGGTGTCCTAACTTTTTCTTCAGTAGGAATTGGCATTTTAGTTAATTTCCTTTGTTAAATAAGTGAATTTGTTTCTTGTATTTGCATAGCTGATGCGATTACATCACCTTTATCTACAGATATCATTTGAAAGAAGATTTAATGTTGATATTTTGATATTTCTTAATAAAGAATTAAATATTTCATGGGGTGTCCTACTTTTTTTCACATGACTGTATATTTTTTGCTTACAAAAGTATTATAGTAGCTTACCATATGTATCATTTGGTGTTGGGGTCTTAGCCTGTAACGCTGTAGCCTCCAGCGTCCAGGGTCTGGGATTTAAATCCTGCCGCTACTCTGTCTGAGAAAAGTTTGTGGTCTCCTTCTGTCACAAAAGTTTTCTCCTACAGTCCAAAGACACAGAAGCTATTTCTAAACTGCCCGTATTATAGCGCGGTGTGTATGCCCTGCAATTAACTGGCACCCTGTCAAAAGTTTAGCTCTGCCTTATGCCCAGTAAAGTGCTAAGTTAATTGAAACTCAGAAAGTGGGCCCCAGCATCAAGTTTTACAGGTGACACAGCACTTTATGACAGTGACCTGGTCCCACCCAGTGGCAGGAAGTGGAGTTAAGGGACAGAAAGATCAACTATCCAGTGTTTGAATTAACACAGATAATTATCCATTGTGTCGAAACACAGATATAAATCATTATAACATCCCTTTTCTTCGGGAAATTCGAAGCTCCTGCTGAATCCACAATCCATAAAACATGAAACTGTTCTGCACTTTCATTCATTTGCAGGTCATGTCTTTGTGTGAGGAATCCCGCACGACACACTGCGAACCTGTGAACTCCCCAGAGTGCTGGTGCGACTTCCACCCCTAACCCCTAAGGTATGACACAATAGTGCAGAGCGCAATAGGGCGTTAGGGAGGGGCAACCGGTGCATCCACACTGGGCCCTGCCCTCTAGGGAACCCCGCCCAGTAGGGAAACTTGCCTAGACAATGGCTAAACACGTTATTTGATTATTTGGATTTCATGTAAATCCTATTTTCGATGTGACCCCCCCCATATACATTTCAGGCATAATAAAATAATAAACAGCCCAGTATCATACTCAATTTTATGCACTATTTATCAAAGTAATGATTCATTAAAGTTAAAATTAAAAACATATGTTTTTAACTTCAAATGAGACAAATGGCTGCAGATGCTCAGATCTTACTGAAGAATCACCAAATATCAGATTTCATGATAGGCTCATATCAAGCCTTTATTGAATAAGTATTTCTGGAAAACTGATGGACAAACAGAATGAAGATGTTCCCCAACAGACAGTCCTGTATAAAATGCTGTCTTTATATGGTTGACTTAAAAATTATCCTGAGGTCCGGCAGAGGCTGTATGTGACCACATTATGTATCATAGCTCCGAAATGGTCACTTAAAGCTAAAACACAACACAGGCAAAAAAAAAAGTTTGACTGTCAATGTTTTTAATGTAAAGACATCACTGCAGTATCACATATTTCATACCTATAAATGCCTCACTGAAAAATATTCTAATATGCGTCAAGGCACAAGGTAAGTGACATTTGAAACGTGGCATGTGATACATCTTCAATACTTTTCATATTCTGATATGTATTATGCTTAATCGTTTTCCCTTAAAAGTTAAACCATTAGTCTTGCAACAATTTAAAGTTGTTCACCAGTTGTAACCAGAGCTTTTCCTCCAAACCTGGTCACTCTCACAGACCAACATCAAACTTGGCAGGGGAATAATAAATAAAACACACTCAGTAAAGTTTAAGATACAGAACCTTATCCGCCGCCAGTCATGCTGAAACAGGCAGGCTCATTCCTTCATTCCACAAACTGAAGTTGTCAAACACTGTCATTTTTTCTGAGAGTGCTTCCCATAAACAGCAATATTCCTTAACTTCGAATAGCTAAGGTCCTCACATAATTGATGAATTTTCAAAATTATTATGACTTGAAACTTGGTCTTTCTTTGTTGTACCATTTCTTTAATATTTTGCAACTGACTCACAACACCTGCAGGCGAAAACACCTCAAGGGGAAACTGACAGCACAAGAGTTAAGCCTGAACTGCCCTCTCTATTGACTTTGATGTGATGAGCAGGTATTTTCCGGCCAGAATGAGGCAAATTTGGATATATTGTATCACGTTGAAGTCCAGCACAGGAGTGTCACAGTGTTGAGTTCACAGCCTTCATGCCAATGGCTTCAGAATGAAGGTTAACCCAGAATACAGCATGCACAAGAGCTAGGTTATACTCATGCAATTAGACCTCCAAAAACTTGACAAATTAAAATTTGGATAGTAATTAATTTCACTTCCATTTTATTTTTTTTTTTAAATGATGCAGAAAGAACAATGCAAATGTTGAGCGGAAACCCAGGCGAAACAGATGAGCCCATTTGAGGCCTTGACTTCGACTGCACAATCCCCATCGGCCAGAGCGTGAGTCTCACGCGGCCGCCGTTTGTTTCTCCATCTCTCACACTGACGGCCGCCTCGCCCCTCGGAAGCATCACGCCATCGTGGGCCGGGAACGCCGCCGGGAATGCAGACTCCGGCACTCCTGGTTCAGGGGCTCCAGAAATAGGCTTCCGTGCTGATGAGTGCAGGTTTGCAAGCTAGCCTGCGTGTGCAGCGTGGTCGTGGTGGGATTGGAAGAGGCACTCGTTACTTTTCTGGCTGCATCGGCCATTCCCCCCCCAACCTGCCTTCGTAAGCTATCACTGGGGGAATGGTGACGAGACAGGCCAGCAATGGCCCAGAGTGAATTCTGCCACAAGTTTTTCAGTTATGTCACTGCAAACTTGGGGCCTCTCACTACCTATCGTTGTACAGCTACCCCACCCAGAGGAGAAGGGACCACCGCCTCTGCCTGAATAGACAGCCCTTTGGCAGATGGGCTGGCAGCCATTAGCCTGCTTTCCTAGCCCATGCATGGAGGTCGGCACACAGCCTGACCAGCCCATCTCCCAGATTACAGATGAGATCCCATTTAATAGCTCAGTGTCTTAGTACCCACAATCCCCTTCCTGTCCCACCACGTATAGACGCAAAACGCACCCCTGGTCATTTGATGAGAACACCCGAAACATTTTTTGGCACAAAGATGCATTTCATTGAACATCCATTTCCCCACTAACCACACTCCTCTCCTTGTCCCCCCCCCCCCCTTCCCTGGCCTGTGGTCTCCTCCAACGCAGAAAAAAAGAAAAAAAAAATCAAGTGTTCAAATTCAAGGCACAATGTCTCTTCCAGCACACTCATTTCTCGGTTTATCGCACTGTAACTCGACGTCAAGACAACGGACCCTAAACCGAATAGTGTCGTCTCCCCCCCCCCCCCCGGGGGGGGGCGGCGGCGCCCCCCCCCCGCCCGGGGGGGGGGGGGGGGGGGGGGGGGGGGGGGGGGGGGG
>JAODKC010000002.1:17592607-17612984 GCA_026777985.1 Mormyrops attenuatus
GTCATTTCACTTTATTTATTATGACTCAACTTGTATACTTAAATGTTCTGATTTCTTTGTATGAATTCAATATTTGGTTTGATGGCTGGTGGAAATTTTGTGTCAATAGCC
The DNA here is from genome assembly GCA_026777985.1 of Mormyrops attenuatus. Lineage (NCBI taxonomy): Eukaryota > Metazoa > Chordata > Actinopteri > Osteoglossiformes > Mormyridae > Mormyrops > Mormyrops attenuatus. Next base: position 17,592,719 of record JAODKC010000002.1, read on the forward strand.
CACTTATAAATCCCCTTACTGATAAAAATGCTGATGTGTCAAATACTTATTTTCCCCGCTGTATATTTGATGTTGTTAATAACGGTGCCCTGTTCCGTGTGTCGCATGTTCCCTGATATGTGATGCCATGTGAACTGCTAATGATTTCAATGTTGGTATAGTAGTAGCGTGGTGTGCGTGTACCCACCTTGTCGTCTTGGGGTGGTTGAGGGAGCCAGCACGGTGGGCGGTGGGTGCAGTGACCGGAAGATGATACTAGGTTGTTGTGGCTGTGATATAGTGTGTGAGTCTTTTAAAGAACTGTCAATAAACAAGCCATGTATGAGAAGATACTGCATTGCTTTTTGCTTGCCGCTCTGGAGCCTGGGTCTGCTGGGCATGATTATATATGATCCTTGCATAGTGCTTTTTTCCCTGAATGACTAGTTATGATGGATAGCAGGATAGTAAATATACTCAAGTGTTAGTTCACATACTATTGTCATTCGCAGGAAATTTCCTATCCTGTTACCCACAGCTCAAAATTGTTGAAATATGAATTTTAGCAGCCCTGGTGCTGAAATTGTACTTCTCCTTGCATTTGCCCACTCCTGTTTCTTTCTTTTTTATATGTTTTTTTGCAGCATTTACAGACACCATTTTGGCCATGGACGAATGGTGGTGCATTATGCAAATTACCATTCATCTTGTCTAATGTAAGCTGCATATTATTGGATAAGCAGTGCTTGTTTGTGCACCCTTGTCTTGTCTGTGCAGTGGTTATGTCAGGAGATGGGGTATTGCAGTTTTCACCACGCGCTACCTCAAAAAGGCAGATAACATCAAGAACCCCAGTCACCCTACATAACCAGTTTTCCTGTTACACACTATATTCATCATCAACTCTCGCATTTGCTGTTTGTTTTTGTGATATAACTTTATTTCTTTGTATTTGTCTACTGTACTTACCGCTTATGTTGTCAGGACAGTCTGTAGGTGGTATTAGAATATTCCATTGTTCATCATATTAGCTGCATATGACATTAAAATTAACTATATAGGGCTCTATACTAAATTAACTATATACTGTGTCTTCTTGCTATAGGGACTAGCAGGGATTCCTGTTTTAGAGATTTTTTATTTTTACAACTTTACTGTATTATCATTTTTAAAACTGCCAAATTATTGCAACAGAGGGTGGAGGCTGTGTACAGAAGAAGCCTTCTCTAAACCTACAAAACAGATTATTTGCACTGTTAAGAAAACAATGAAATACTTGTGTAACTGTTAGTTTGAAAAATGGCGCCACTCTTAGAAATACATGCCTTGAGTAACATTCATTTCCCTCTTACCTGAGCTCCTGCTGGTTTTCAAGTTGTAAATTTGTTCAAAAAAGCTCTCACAGCAGAATTGTCTATTCTTCAGAACTTCTCAAACTGTTATCAGGTGAGACTATAGTTTATTTTGAGGGCTACGTAAAACATATTGTGTTTTCAATATACCGAACAACATACACTCGGTGACATAAAGGCCTTTGTATCCCCGGGCCTTATAATTGCATATATTTTATTTAATACTATTTACTGTAAGTTTAATCAGTAGCTGAACTTGTGGAAACAGTAGTCAGATTTTGATGCACAGGAGAACTACACTTACCGAAATCGGTGTTTTTAGTCACAGTATCGCAGCAATCAGTGATCTTATCACAAAGCTCCAATTGGTGCTTCGGAACATGCAAATTTAAAAATTTCGATGCTACATGCTGCCTTGTACAAAGGCTTGGTCATTTCGTCCCTAGTGACTATTCTGCTCCTCTGGCCTCCCAAAACAGCAAATTATCATGATTAAAAGTCCAGGAGCTGCTGTTGGTGGGACTGTGGCCATACTACATGCCAGGTGAGTGTTCGCATGCCACAGCAGATGCTGCAGTCTCAGTGGAGATGGACCTGTTATATGCTGATACTATGGAAGCATAAAACTCTGTGGCTCTATCATCTCGGAGCAGATCTGATCACAGTCTGACACATTTCATTCCCACATACAAACCCGTCATTCATTGGCTGCCAGTCACCACCAGCACTGTGAAGCAGTGGATGAAGATGGCTGAGAAGGCTCTGTTGGATGGGAGCTGGGACATGCTGTATTGTCATACAGGAAAGACTTTGAGGGATTTTGCCATCAAATCCCACAACCCTGTACTTTCTCTTGTTTTGCACTTGGTCTTCTTGGTGTTCGCACTGTGTGTTCGTATCTATACACTTTGTCCCTTTCTGCTTTAAATTCCCCTTTTCCCCTAAATTCTGCTTTTCTGTAAAATTCCCCTTAGATTCATCCTCCTTGACAAGCCTGTGCTCTCATGGTGCTACTGTAACCTGCCGCCACATACGTCTCGGGCCATTTTGCGAAGTTGCCAATGGCCACAAGAACATAATGGTTGCCAGCAGACATGTTTATATAGAGATCCAGAATGTCCACCCTCTTTTGTTCCACAGGGGCCCCAAAATGGAAAGACTGGAAAAGACAGCAGGACTGCTCAGCAGGGACTTTCTAAGTCAGTGATTCTCAACTAGTTCAGCCTCAGAGGGGTGTAACAGTACACAGTATTTTTTCGAACCATTCGGTACGCCTCTGACAGTTCGAGACACACATGTGAACCATGGTATTACAATATGCCTGTCATTTTCCTATACGTTGTCATGCCCTACTCGTTCGACCCTCCTGTGTGCCACGCCCCCCTCGCTACTTCGTGTGGAATCCCGTTGTCATCAGCTGTTTCGAGTTTCCCGTCCTTAGTCCTGTGTATTTAAGTCCGCGCTAAAGTCTGTTACCCCAGCCCCCCGTGGTTCCTGTGCCGACGTTCCTGCTCCGCCCCCCGTGGTTCCTGTGCTCTGTCCGTTGGTGCACCCCCTGGTGTTCCTCCGTTGTCCCCTTCCTTAGTATTTGGTTCTGTGTTCCGTCCTTGGTGTCCCTGTTCGTGTCTGTCCAGCTTTCCTTGTTCCTGTTCTGTGCGTCCCTTCTGTTCCTCGTGTTGCGTTGATGTTCTGGCTTTTGTTTCCCCAGATGCTGTCCCTTTGTGCCCTGCATCCCTTGCGTTGCCCCCTAACTCCCTTTAGGCACGCCCGGAGTGCCTGCTTTTGGGGGAGGGTTCTGTCACGCCCTGCTCATCCGACCCTCCTGTGTGCCATGTCCCCCCTCACTACCTCGTATGGAATCCCGTTGTCATCAGCTGTTTCGAGTTGTTTCCCATCCTTAGTCCTGTTACGAACTTCAAGCACAGACCGGGGAAGCAGACGAGAGGAAGCAGGACTGGGGTAAAATGCAGGGGTTTTAATCAGGAAACGAAGGGAACAGGGAGGAAAACCGCACGTAACACTACAATGACAGAACTAGGGAAACAAACTCTGACGTGGACTTAAATACACTGAACTAACGAAGACAACTCAAAACAGCTGGTAAACACTGGGAATCCACACGAGGGTAACGAGGAGGCGTGGTCAACAAAGGGGCGGAACGATAGGTCGTAACAGTCCTGTGTATTTAAGTCCACATTAAAATCTGTTACCCCAGTCCGGTCACTGATGTTATGTGGTTGTCTCCCGATCGTGTCTTCCCTTTAATTAAATCTCGTATTCTCCTGACTCCTTGCTTTCTGGTCCTCTGTCTCCGTTCCGTGCCCTGTACTTCATAAAGTACAGCTAAAGGTTACCACATACTTCAAATGTAATCAATGTCATTTCAGCAGTATGACGCGTGTAATAGCGTATAACCTTGAGTGACATGTAAACTGTTGGTTAGCTTGTCTGTGCTGTTGCTAGTATTAAACTGATAGTGGCTGTTAATAAAGGGACTATTTAATTTTTAAATCTTCTTTATTAAAATGACTTGACCACTCACTGCAATCCGTTTTTTTGTCCCCTTTATGTGGGTCTGCTACATCAAAAATATTCTGCGCTCTCTTGACTTCGGGAGTTTGTAATATTTATTTTCTATCTAGCTACTACTGTGCTGTGATTGCCTGTGGTTGCTTCAATAGTGATACGCCTAACATCATATATGTTCTCGTCAAATAAAATTCTTTTTCTTTATAAAGATACGATTTTATATTCCAAAAATTCTTCCAAAATTTAATTTAATTTTGCCTGTACAGGTACTGTTTAAAGTAGTATAGACAAAACACCTACAAGTTACCACAGTTAAAAAGCACTTTTAATTTGAATGTTTTTCTATCATTGATTCCATATAGTAGAGACATAAACTTGGCCTAGTTAGTCATGCTGCTATTTTTCTGAATGGAGAGTTGTTATATCGAAAACAGTCCATTGTTTAATTAAACGGTTCAGTGTTTTTATTTTCTTCTTAAATATAAAAATACCAAAAGCATAGCATTACAGTGGCCCAAATACCGTGACACATACCAAACCATGGGGAAGCTGTACTGTTACACCCCTACTCAGGACCCACAGTATCCCTTGGTTAGTAATTTTTTAATGGGGCAATATACCCAAAACTGAAAAAAGTATGTTTCAGAGGGGCTTTGGTGCTATCTATCCATCTAGGTTGTTCTCTTCGGACCAAAACATATATATTTGAAAAATACAGCAGAAATGTCTTTTACCAGAAATCATGACCCAGTTACTCAAGGTAATCCACAGACTTTGTAGCAAACATTTAAATGTAGGAACTATTTTCTTCTACCGAACCCCACGCGCCAATCATTCAGGAGGGAAATGAGTGAATCCTTTTCTGTCCTGTGCATGAATGATGCCCCATACAGGTTTGCCTGGAGATTGAGCAGCACTGCCAGAGTAAGACAATAGCTGTGCTGGGCAACCTACCCCTTGCAGCTGCTGCTACTGTATTTTGGCAGACAAACTTGAGCTAGTGGTGGTGAGGGAAGCAAAAATCTATTAAGGCAGAGCATCCCCTCATCAGTGTGGGTCTCGGTGTGACCATCAGGTAGCTGACACACCGCTGGCCTCTGCTGCTTTGTTCCAGCCATTGGGGAGTGAGCAGCCACAATCTCCCAGTGCCGCAGTGGCCAATGTGCCCTAACTCCCCTGACGGCCGCCTAAAGTCTCACTAACTCAGCGCCTAGCCATTAAGCCGGCTGCTAATACTCCTGTTGCGTCATGCTGGTGCTTTTCTGCCAAGAGCTGCTCTTTGGCACCCTGCAGTTACAAACACAGCTCATCGATGATTCTAGCTGCCATTCGCTTCACTGTTCCCCAATGGGACTCAGGGCGGAGATCAACAGTGCCAATCCTGAGGCACGTTTGTTGACTCCTTATTTCCTTTTGGGAGCTTCCTGGAATTTTCTTGGAAATTAATTCCAAAATTGTTACAGTATGGTGGCAAAGCTCGAGATTCATGTGGATGTACCCTTTTAGCTTTGCTAAGGGAACCAAACCGGATCACTCCAGGAGCAGCAAGATACAATAGGGAGCTGGTGCCCAGCAGAATGATATTTAATTGGCCATTATTTATTAGGTCTTTGCATCAGGTAACACTCTTAGTTTCAATTAATTTATTTCGCTGGATGAGTATTTTGTAAATGTTGGGACATTTGTAAGGTTTAGACAATAATATAGTTTCTTTTGCATGTTAATCCCAATTTGCATTAGAACACATTTTGTTATCACTTTCTTTTTCATCTGTTCTTAGACTTTCCTTTTTTTTGGAATACATAAGATCTGTGTCCTTATCTGCTTTGTATTTAGTGTCAAAGTATTACAAAACAATCATGTCTGTATATCCATCCATCCATCCATCCATCCATTTTCTATACCCACTTGTCCTGTGTTGGATAGCGGAGGGTCTGGAGTCTATCCTGGAAACTATGGGCACAAAATAGGGAATAACCCAGGATGAGGTGCCAAACCTTCATAGGGTACACATACTGTACACACACAGTCGGGTAAACATATCTTTGTGGGGACCGCTCATTTATTTCTATGGGAAAAATGCTAACGCTAACTATGACCACCTTAACCCCTATCCATCCCTAACCATAACCAAACATATCCAAGAGTTTTTGCATTTTTATTTTTTTCATTGCAGTCACAGATTTTTATCCAATTGAGTTTGAGGAAACTTGTTCCCATAAGGGAAAAAAAACAGGCATTCATCACATTGTGGGGACATTGTGTCGCCATAAGGTAAGGTATACCCGCTCACACACACACATATACACACACACAGACATACAAATCACACACAGTCTGTATAATTTAAATATACAAAAATTCCACCACTTGTTCTCGTGCAATTTAGGTTTATATTTTTTGGTTAGAATTGAAAGGACGTTGAGTGATATTCCAAAACACCTGTTTTTAACGACAGTCACACCTTCATGCAGGGTTTGGCCTTCCGGGGAGCCCTATTTGCCCGGGTGCACCCCCACTTCCCAAGTCACATGGACGCGCATACATATGCAGACATGGGCAAATTTGTTGGTACCCTTACAGTTAATTGAAATAATGCTTAATTTCTCCTGAAAAGTGATTCAGTTAAAATCAATTGTCTAATGTATAGCTGCATGCCTTTAGTTTGTGATAGACTAAACCAATAAAATTGTGAAAAGAAATTATCTGTTGTTCATTTTTACAAAAATATGCTAATATAGCATGGACAGATTTGTTGGTACCCGAAAGAGACTATTCATCCTTGCATTATAGTCATGTTTCAAACTAAGTGTTTAACCTGTGTTTTACTGTGTTGTTTGTTATCATTGTGTGTACGACACTGAACACGGACCAGAGAGGGCAAAGGGGAGAGCCGTCTGAGGAGCTCAGAGAGAAGATTATAGATAACCATGTTAAAGGTAAAGGCTATAAGACAATCTCCAAGTAGCTTCATGTACCTGTGACCTCAGCTGCCAATATTATTAAAAAGCATGAGGTTCATGGGACTGTAGCCAACCTCCGAGGACAATGCAACCCCAGGATGATCAGAAGGATAGTGTGGATGGTAGAGAAAGAGCCAAGGAAACCATCCAAAGCCATTCAAGCTGAGCTCATACAGGCAGAATAACAACAACATAAGAATCACGCAAGAAGTTTATTAGCCTAATCAGAGCAAAAAGAAAAGAAAAGAAATCACCAAGCAGAATTAACAAGTAACACCGCTTCTCATACACACCCCTTCAAGAACATCACTTGGACAAAAAAAAGCTGAGCCCCGCAATACTGAATACTATCACTGTTTTCTAAAGGACGTCCATTCAAATACCGCACCCAGTCAATGATGAGGAGCTCAGGTGGCGATGTAATTCGGGTGCAGCCCCGCTACACGGGTGGCCAGAACAGGAATAGATACAGAATTATGTTGATTATTGGAGACGAATGTTCGGGAAATGGAATGTAACGAGCGAATAAACACACAACATTGCCATATTTCTAATTTAATTCACGATCCTTAATGTACGGAAAATAAAATTACAACCTATAACACAATTTCTATTGCTCCCAAGGTCTGATGGCAGGCTTTCAAGGGAGCTCCTGTCCCTTTCAGGGGAGCCGAGTTCCCCTAAGGTCCAGACCACAGAAGCAAACGCGTATATTAAAAAAAAGACTTGATGAACTTTAGTGGTCATACTACCGCGGTGGTGCACCGGTTTCGCAATGTACCGCGGAGCACACGCCCATTGAGCAGCACTCACGAAGTCTTGGTGCTTCTCTCCTTTCACACATAGCGATCGGATACTCGGAGAGGAGACCCCTGTGTAGCTCGGGCTGAACTTTTCTGTTGTGGAACGGCATTCTTCAAAGGTAGTGTCTGCTTTTCTGATAATCCCATAAATACCGGGGTCGCACCCCTTTTCTTATTCAGCATTTACGCGGAAAACGCGCTCTGTATTGTCAAAGCTGGTAGAAGGTGTAGTCGAGACAGATGTCAGTACATCTAATAGCTGACACATGACTAGTGATTATATTCGCGTCTTAATAATTGATTAGATGTGTGATATGAAAGTATGGTAAAAAGCGAACATTGCCTTTCACCAATTTAAAACTGGCAACTGAGAACTGTAAATATTAAGATCTGTACGGCGGATGGGGAACACTAAAAGTCTGGTAATTTGCACCGTGCGAAATCACAATAAATGTGATAAATTGCGAAATCATTGGTATTTTGGCTATTCATTCTATGTAAATATAAGTATATACGTTAAGAGGACTATATATGTTGTACAGCAAAAGAGAAATACGGTAAAGGGGAAAAGTGATTGTCTCACTTTACTGGAAATAAGGTTTTAACAAAAGCCATAAAACTTAACATTGTACCCAGTGAAGGCCGAGTATCAAAGCAATAATTCATATTGTAGTTATTGTAGTTATTTTCTTTTTCCGTTTTGATTTGCATCATTCATTTGCTTAAAGGGTAGTTTTATTCAAATCATATAGCATAAGTTACTGTTTTTTTTCCCTGTGTAGGCTGTAAGACTTGCACAGAGATTCATATTATAGGACTGACATATGTTGGCTTGTTGCCTTTCTAATCAATACATATTTGTGATGGACAATAGAGTGAAGGACAAGAGGTGAAGGAAATTACCACAGTTCAATCTCAGAGAAACAGGAAAGAGCATCTGCATTATGACAAGAACAAACAGAATTGTGATTAGAAGAGTGACCTCATCTTTGGGGATCTGGTTGGTTGGTGTGTGTGTGTGTGTGTGTGAGAGAGAGAGAGAGAGAGAGAGAATGAATGAGTGAAGGCAGACCACACACGTTCCCCCACGGTGGTCAGGGACATTCTGAAAACATGTTTATGTATTGGCCAGGAAAAGAAAATTGCTATCACTTACCCCACAGACATTTTTATGTGTTAGATGAGTATTAAACTTTGATATTCAATGTTGCCTATGGGGATTTGTGGGAAATAAATTGTTTACCAGGGAATACAAACATCTGTTGATTAAATGTTAGAAAAGTGAAGGTCAAATATATTTATCTTGATAAAAACATACCACCCAGGAAGTGCAATTAATATTTACCAGCAATTATTTAAGGAATTCATAAATATTCAATATGACTTCAGTTTATTTTCACTTTCACAGCAGAGTCACCTAAAAGAATACTACATGAAATATGGAAAGGAATACTGAAAGATAGTCAGAAGACAGCAGAGGAGAGGAACAAGAAACAGCTAGCATTTTATAGAATAGAAAGAGTGGGCTTGCTTGATAAAAGCAGGTGCAAACTGTGGTCATGCTCAAAGCCAAAGTCTATCAATAAGTTGGTTCACTGTGTAAGTCTGTGTGAGTCAGCAGAATGATGGCTGCATGCACCTGTGATCCCACATTTCATTAAGTCAGAATAATGCATGAGAACTATTCACTTATATTGGGGTTGTGAATCAATAAAAAAAAAATAACTAATTAATTTGCACATAATTGGTAATGATCCACACCTGCCCTCCATCTAACCTTGTTACTTGTGTATATACAGACGCTCCTCTACTCACAAACGAGACACGTTCCGAATGACCGTTCGCAACTTGAAATGTTCGTAAGTCGTTATTCAACATCATTTTAAGGGCATATGCAAGTACTAAGAACTAGGATGCTGGGAGTACGCACGCTACGCTGCTGCACGGCAGGAGTAGCGGCCAGAAGTCGTACTAGGTGGAACTGGAGCGCAAGAAAAAAAAATTATGTTGCGGATAGGAAACGGGAGCCCAGTGAACAAAATTTGGACTGACAGTCCTCTTCGTTTGTATGTCTGAAAGTTTGTAAGTTGAGGAGTGTCTGTATATGCCTGCCATTGATGTGTTTCTCTGTGTCATTGAATGTGTTTCTTGCATGCCCCTGCCAGCGTATGTATTACCAGTGTATGCACTGCTGTTGGATGTTTCCTGTGAAGCACCCTAATCTGAGTTACGTCTTAGTCTTAGCCAATTCTTGTTTTGTCTACCTGCCTTTGTTTAGAACCCTTGTGGTCCCTTTTCTTTTCTGTTCTTTTGAGTTCAGTTTTTACTTTAAAGAATTCTAATTCTTTAGAATTTAGTAATTAATTGTCATTGTTGACACACCACAACATGCAGTGCGCAACAACAAAATGTGTCCTCTGCATTTAACCCATATGTGACATAGCAGGGGGAAGCTAATTCTGCCCCCAGGGAGCAGTACCTTGCTCAGGGTACCTCAGTAGGGTCTTGCTGGTTGGGGATTTGAACTTGCAATCTTTCAATTACAAGTGCGTGTCCCTAACCATTAAGCCTGTGCTGTGCTGTGCTGTGCTGTGCTGGGCTGATAAGCTCAAAGTAGATCATTGTCCACCATGTCCAGTCATGAGGAGGCTGCCTAGGGCACCATCTTCTGAGAGGGTGCTAACTTAGGAGCACGCACTGATTACAGCGTGTTGCCACACCCACCACACGACAAACCACCTCATGGATGAGAATTCGACTGGAGCGGGTGATACCTCAGCACCACACTACTCCGAATGGAACAGTGTGAGTTTTTGCCAGTGGCTGGAGTGCCAATCCTGCTACTAGCCCCCAGATTTTTCCAAAGTTGGGGGACCTCCTTGCAGGACTGGATGTAGATTAATGTCATACCCAGGAGGAAGCAATTGCTGGTTAATGGCCTTCCTCAAGTGCCCGTTAGAGTAGGATCACTCCTGGCATTCACAGGATTCCAAACTTCCAATTGCTGGCTGCCAAGCCTCAGAGCCACCACTCTGGCACCCAGGCGAAAGTGAAAATAGGCTTTGATTGATAATTTATGCGGCTATAAAGCTCCTTTGTTGTGTTTCCCAGCAAGTTGAACCTATATATTTCTTTTGCTGTAAAAGGTGGTTGATTTTATCCAAAATCAAGCACCATACCAAGTCTGTTTACTGTAAAAGGTGTCCTCATGTCCTTACCAACCAAAGGTTTGGGTTCTTCTGGGTCCTCATGCTTAAAATACGTCTGGAACAGCAGGGGGCTGTCTGGGAGGTGACCTGTCACATAAATGCTCAGTCTTTTGTATTTTTTGTCCATCGCTTTTGTTTTAGTTCCTTGTTTTTCAACATGCTTTATATCATTCAAGGACATAGAGAACATAGCCAATTCATTATTAACCTCAAGCAATTGTAATTATTTTTTAAAATGCTTTTAGAATGAGCTAATCTCCCCATAATTGCTACATGATGTTTTCCACCTGCTGGCGTCGTATGTTTCTTCCCCTGAATTCCTTTCCTGCTTTGTTTTTCCCCTCTCCCGAGGCAGACTCTCAGCCTGCTGGGGATCCTCTTCCTAAGCATGTCTTTTGTCACCCATTGTGCCAAAGGCGTTTCCCTCCCTGTGGTCCATGGACCTGCACAATGACATATAAATATTACTAAGGCTGGATGTACCCTTTCAGGGGCTTTAGGCAAAGCTTTACTGGGGAGACCCCCCTATCAAGGAAATAGATGATCTCACTTCCTCCACAATGCAGGTAATCAGGGGCCCTCAGCTATTCTGTCTATAGCTAGAGTTGGCCATGTTTCTGCTCACACATAAACATTTTCATTTGAAGTTCAGTGGTGCCTGCGGTTCACAAACGCTATGGTCTATGAACAATTTGGTTCGCGACCAAAAGTGTCGTGGAAAAAAGTGCATTGGTTCGTGCACAAAATTTGGTCAACAAACAGATTCCTCGACCAGATTCCTTTTTTTATACTAGTGTAGCGGGGGGGGGGTGGTGCATGTCCCAGCATGACCCGTGTGCATTTGTACATATAAGGAACACAACAGGCAACCAACGAGCACACACATAGACGGGAAACTCAAGGTTATCAGACGCCGAACTGCAAGATGCACACAAGGTGGAAGATTTACACACACTAAATACACGCGAGAATCGGTTTTAAAGGTGAATGCGTACTTGCGTACCAGTGATGTCAATCCTTGTTTATAAATTATATTATATGTTTTTTTTTCCCTCCATGACTTGGTCACCTTGTGCTGATCGGGCCCTATGCAGCTTGCCTATGCTTGGGTCCGACCCTGATTGCTGATAATGGATACATTGACTTGTCTTCAGTGATGGTAACTATCTCATGTGTTAGTTAACTGACCGGCTTTTGTACCTCATGCATAGCCCTCGACCATTACATTCACATACCCAGGCATGTCACTATAATCTGAACTAGCTGATAAAGTATTTAGTATTTTAAGAGAAGCCGGGCTTATTCATGACAGAAGAAGCACTTATGTCCTTTTCTACAGTAAAATCTTTAGCCCATTGTATTCTTGTAAAATCATTGCTGGCAGGAAGAATCGTGCACCTTTCTTTTTTGTTGTTTTCTGTATCTGTTTTTCTGGTAATTTCCGCTTTTGACGCATCTAGGGAGTTTTGTCAGCTTGCAGAAAGGACTTCAGCAGTCAGCGAGGAAGTTGAAAGATAAGGGGTTGTTCTCTTCTGAATCACCACATGAGAGATGATGATAAAACACTGGAGATAAAAGCTTCAGCAGCATACAGAGTATACAGAAAACTCAGAGGAAGCTTGTTTTGACAACTATCTTAGTGTGGCAGTTTCAGCAGTGCAGGAGACTAATAACCTTGTAGTTTAACAAGAAAAATGAGAGAACTCAAAAGTGTCGAGCTCCCTCCAAATCCCTCTTCTCATTGATCTGTGAATAGGTCTCTTTGGAGGGGACTTGTCTTTTTCACAAGTCATTTTTTCTCGTTTGTCATAGTTCCTTATTTTTCTCTCCCACACATTTTAATCATTCAGCCACCTGAACGGTTAAAATGTCTGTTCACATCTGTTCAAGTGAGTGGAAAGAGAACGGTAATACTCCATTAAAGGAAGCAGAGTTGTGCTCAAGTAGAATCTGTGTGCTGGCTGTGTCACTGGACGTTCCTCAAACATTACCAGATATTTCCCTTTGACATAACTGTGCATGGACAATTTCTGCTTGTGACTGACTTCCCACAAAAAATATGTATTCACAAATGATGAACAGTGCTACTGTTTGAAACCATCCATGCATCAGATCAGGTCACACAGAATAGAAAGACCAGGTGCATTATGGGATTGCCAGGATCAAACAGCTCTTAGCTCATTCCTCAAAGACCCCTAGGTGTGTCTGTATATATAAACTCCATTGCTGAATTCTGCTATATTCTTGTCCATTAACCTGCTGCTCTTGAAAAAACAGGATATGACGATTCAGTCTGGAAAGCACCAGGATGCACTTCTGCTAAAGTTTGTTTTCATAAACAGGTACAGACACTTGCATTTTGTTTAAAGCATTATATCCATTTCAAGTGTGTGCTGCCCTTCCTGCAGTTACTGCACACAACCTCTTTATAAGCTTCTTTCTTCTCCGTGACCCTTTAATGTGGGCCTTCTCTACCTGTCAGAGATTCTCTCTGAAAAAGCATTATGAACCCTGCCCAGCCCTCCTGTCAGGACATCCTGTTTCTGTCATTACCAGCCAGGCTGGGGCCATATTCTGATCTTCAATCACTTCATTCCACCCTCTGAAAAGAACATGGAGATGTTTGGCAGTGCCCTCTGGTGGTCAATGGCGATATAGCACCAAAGACCCAAACCATCTTAATTAATTTTTTTATTTTTTATTTTATTTAACCTTTATTTCACCGGGTTTGTCCCATAGAGATCACAGATCTCTTTTGCAAGGGAGACCTGGCCAAGGTAGCAGCAAATAATAATAACAATAATAATAAATATTATTATATAACGATAATAATAAGAACATTATATAATATTGATAAATGTGCTGAACAGAGGCTGATATGAGTTATGTAAATCTACAGCTGGTCTTAAGTTAGTCAACTGACAGTCCAGCCCAACAATGGTGCTAAATGAACCATACTGTAATATACCACTTTGACTTGAATGGGGTTTGGCAGCCAACGATCTTAACAGATTTCAAATTCTTTCAGTAAACAACAAAACTGTGGTTGCTGTGGGCAAAGGGATGTAAACTGTTGTACACTGATGGGTGTAATAGATTATGTAAAACCACATGAGTCTGTTCATCCATCATGTCATATCTCAGTGTTGAAGCCTGGTGCATCAAGTCTGCAAGTGGATATTACCCCGTATCACAAGGCTAAGGTTCCCGAAATATTTCCAGATATATGACTTCGATCAGAATTGAAAAGAAATCCCATACAAGAAGTATACTTTTGACTTTTACCACATATTGAATTAGAATTTTTAGTTGTATTGGAATTATAGTTTTTCTCAGTTGCTTCTAAAGCCATTATGAACACTGCCCAGTCCTGCTCTCAGGGCGTCGTGTTTCTGTAAGTGCCAGCCATGCAAGAGGGTTTGGGGGGGTTAGCCCATATTCTGGGATCTTCATCTTCAATCACGTTATTCCCTCTTAAAAAGAGAGATAGAAACAGTATTATACATCAAACAAATTTCTAATACTGTGGAAATATTGTATGTAACAATGGATGATTAAATAAAGATCCAGGTGATACTATTGAAGAGTGTAGCAGGTAGTAAAAATGCCAGTAAAAATGCCAATATGAGAGGATTCTTCTCTGAATTGCAGTTGGGAAATATGGTGAATTCGATGGGAAGAATTCTCCACTGTGTATTGCTTTGTAGATGCATATACAGTGTTGGGGAGCAACTAGGTGCATGTAGTGGTGTTACGTAATTAAATTACAAAATAAATGTAATCTGTTATAATAACTGAGAAAAAATACATAATACAAAATTAAATTATAGTCATTAATCAAAATGTTGGTGATTACAAAGGGGTTCCATCTGAATATATTCTGTTTGGTAAAAATCTTATATGTAGAATATAACATTCATTTTGTTCCAGAAATGCTTTCTTTCGGCATATCTATAGACAACACAGATCAACAAAGCCATTGGGACTTAATTGGCCAATTTAAAACGTATTGTAGAAATGTTATCAAAAAGTAATCAAATGTAATAAGTTACAGTACATTTTTTTGTGAAGTACTCAACATATAGATACATTACTTATTACATTTTTAATAGGGTAACTAGTAATCTGTATCCTATTGCATTATAAAATTAACCTTCTCAACACTGCATACAGACACACACACACACACACACACAAACACACAGGTTTGTAATTATATCTTTGTGGGGACTCTCCATTCATTTCTATAGGGAAAACTCTAATCCCAACATGATATCATTAACACAGCCATAACCTTAGTCATAATTAGTCAAAATATCTTTAGTTTTTTTGACTGCATTCACAGATCTTTGTGGGGACCTGAAAAATGGTCCCCACAATGTCGAAATATCAGGTTTTTATTACATTACATTTAGTCCCCACAACATAATACAAACACAATCCACACCACACACAGATAATTTATCAATAATTCATTGGGCAGGGAGAAGAAACAAACCAGAACCTACAGAGAAGGCCATATGTTTTAACCAAGAATGAAACCCACATCCTTCTGAGGCCATAGTGTCACCCTCTAAGCCACCATGCAGTACATAAACTGACAATCAACAGCAATTACATAATTACAGGAAACCATTATAATCGATATATTTCAGTCCACGGTGTGCTTCTCTTTACTGGATGTTTTAGTGAAAAACATTGAAGCTGATATAGGAAATGTGGGGCTGGGGGCCGCTACAGTCGCATACAGGCTGCAGACATATGCTATGGACACGGATTTTTCAACTCACAAGTGTTTGAGTATGTTCACAAATCTGGACTCAAGTAACACAACTCTGGCGTAGTATCTCTCCCATTACTGGTGTGATCTTCACCTGAAACCTGATAAGGGACTGAGTATTGCCTGGAGAAGTGTATTGTTTACACTGCAATGGCTCAGAGAAGGACCATATATATAGGAAACAACTCTGCCCAAATGAGTACTTCCCTGCCTATGCCAGCGAAACTCAATATAATGTCTGTCATTGTGCATGATTAGGCTATCAGGATAAGACTGAACTAAAGTGAAATTTATTGGAGGTCTGGAACCAAGAAGCTTCAGCTCTTAGCAAAAGAACAGAATGAGAGCAGAATTTGAGGCCACATGACCACATTTCTTGCTGCAAAATTCCCTGGGACCAGGGCAGGTCATGGTTAAGACAATAAACTTATTTGGATGAGTGAGTCTGTCCTGAAGTTATGTTTTGTGTGAGAGACGACAATATAGAAGAAGGATGCTTTATGAGTGCTTACTGAGACTTAAGAATAAAGTAATCCTGGCTTAAATCAAGCCCATCCATCCATTTTCTGCAACTGCTTGTCCTATTCAGGGTCGCAGGGGGTCTGGAGCCTATGGGTAGAGGGCAGGGAACAACCCCGGATGGGGCGCCAACCCATCACAGGGCACGCTCATACTGTACACGCACACATGTACACCTACAGGCAATTTGGTAACTCCAACTAACCTCAGCATGTTTTTGGACTGTGGGGGAAACCAGAGTACCCAGAGGAAACCCCACAACGACACGGAGAGAACATGCAAATTCCACACACGGAGCTATAGCAGAGAATTATATGCTGGTCCTAGAAGTGTGAGGCAAGAGTGCTAACTACTGCGCCACCCTGAAAACAAGCCCTGAATACTAAAATACTGTAGAACAAGCATAAAGAAATGGTAACAGTAAGTATTTAAGCAAATATGGATATTTCAGTTAAAAGTATGACAGTAAAAGGTAGTGGTAGAGCACAAATACCACAAATACAAATACCACATATGTGCTAATTTAGTTCCAGGAGGGTAGGTCATATTTTATCTACAATATCTTCCTAGTGTGAGATCAAATTTTGCTTGACGAAAAATACATTATATTTCCATTACAGTTTATTTATTTGGCAGATGCTTTTAGCCAAGATGACGTACAAGTGAGACAGATAGTTCTTTACAAGCATATTGCTGTCAAGGAGCCAGCTAGGCATAAGTGCAGCCAGACTGAACTGCTACTGTATGCCTAGAATCAAGTCAGCATCGTAGCAAATTTATACAACGCAGAGAAACACAGCAAGAACATGAGGTAACACCATACTTGAGGGGACAATAATACTTAGTAGTAACTCAGTCACTACTGAAGTACAAATCATGAACAAATCATTAACAAATATAGTCACTACTTAAGATGAAAGATGTGTCATGATTCATTAATGATGAACAAACATGACATCCGTATTTAAAAAATTATTTATTCCTTCCGTAGTTCCTTAGTAGTTCCCTTCAGTAGTTCAGTAAGATTTACAGAATTAGATATAGTAATACAGTTACTGCTTGGGATGACAGCTGCATTATGATTCATTAATGATGAACAAACATGAGATCAGTATTTAACTTGTGTGATTCATGACTTGTTCCTTCAGTAGTTCAAATAGGTTTACAATATTAACAGATATAGTAACAGATATAGTAACAGATATCGTAACTGTTTGAGATAAAGCATGCATCACGATTCATCAACAAGGAATTAACATGAGACCATTATTTAACTAAGACTTAGTTTGTGGTGAATTAAAAGAAGAGTAATACCATAATACTATATTTGTGTCCTGTCAAGTAAAGCTCACCCTGTAAGGTGGATGCCTAATGATTTCCCATCAAAACTCTCACAAACTGCCCTCATTTGATGAGAGGAGTGAGCAACAGCATTGTCGTGGTGGAGAAGGACTCTCTGGTGAAGGTTTCCCGGGTGTTTTTTTACTTTGATTTTAGCAGAAGGCATGTTGCTCTGATTGAGGCTCTCTTCACACTGACGTCTTCTCCATCTTAATGCCTCAAGTCAGCTCTTGTTCAGACATCTTATAACATGTTAGTAAGAATTTATTTTGGCAGAAAGAAATTGAAGTTCGTGCATATAACTTTTTCCAGAGCTGTGTGTGTGTGTGTGTGTGTATTTTTCATAATTTCTGATTACTGCTGATTTCTCCCTATGCCTCCAGGTTAAAGGCTGAAGTGCCAGCAGTGCCAAGGGTATTATAGAAGCAAAAAATGTCAGACACATATTGTCCACTCATCCAAGATATGGTGAAGTCCAATGAAACAGTGAAGCAGGTTAACATGGTTACAGTGAGTATCCATGGCCTGGTCTCAGCATTCGGGATTTTGGAGAACCTTCTCATTCTATGGGTTATCGGCTTCCATGTTCCATATTCAGTCCTTAGCATCTGGATCCTCAACTTGGCTGTGTCCGACCTGCTTGCCACTGCCTCCCTGCCCATCTTCACCTACTACTTAGCCCAGGGCGGCACCTGGAATATGGGACCGATCTTCTGCAAAATCCACTCTGCCATCTTCTTCCTGAACATGTTTGTCAGCGGCTTTCTGCTGGCCACCATCAGCCTGGACCGCTGCCTGGTGTGTCTGCGACCTGTCTGGGCTCAGAATTTCCGGGATGTGCGGATGGCAGTGGTGGTGTGCATTAGCCTCTGGATCATGGCATTCCTCAACACTGTGCCCTATTACCTATTCCGAGATACCGTTGAGCGGCAGGATGACCGAATCATGTGTTATTACAACTTCATGCAGTTCGCAAGGGAAGAAAATTCCACGGAGGATTGTGGAATCTGGCAGGATGCCACGGCCAGCAGCAAATTCCTCATTGCCTTCCTGCTTCCTTTGGTGGCAATTGTGGGGAGTTATGTGGCTGTCAGTTCCAGTATCACTCGGCGTGGCCGGCGCCGGACCTACCGCTTCTTCCGCCTGGTGGTGGCAGTAGTGGTGAGCTTCGTGCTCTGCTGGGCACCCTACCACCTTTTCTGCCTGTTGGAGGCAATAGCACATTACCGGCCTGAGCTGCGGCAATTCGTGGCCCGGGGGATGCCCGTGGCGGCCAGCCTAGCCTTCATCAACAGCGTGCTCAATCCCGTGCTTTATGTGTTCAGCTGTCCCGACTTCATGGCCAAGATCCGGCAGTCTCTAAGCAAGGTGATGGAATCCGTGTTGGTGGAGGACCTGGATGACGTGTGCCGCCGACGCAGCACCACCCGCTCCTCCGTCAGCGAACTCCTGCAGCGAGGACAACGGTCATGCTCAGCCCCCATCCACAACAACAGCGTGGGGCAAGATGAGGATCCCCCTGTCTTCTAAGGCAGTGTTTCCTGACCCAGTCCTCAAGAACCCCCAGATAGTCCACATTTTTGCTCCCTCTCAGACAGTCCACATTTTTGCTCTCTCCCAGCTCCCAGTAAGCAAAAGCATGGACTGTCTGGGGGTCCCCGAGAACCAGTTTAGGAAAGACTGTTATCTGGGTTTGCCACCCATTAATGGACTGACTGGTCTTGGAAGATACCTGTGCTGATGCTGAGATGTTCTCCTCCTCACTTTGCTTAGGCCTTACCTGTTTGACACTTCCCTTGCTTCTCTGCCTGTTTAAATACAGTTCCTCTATGATGATCACACTAGTGCCTCCATGATTGCTGAAGGAGTCAAGTGTGATAGCAGTTGAAGTAATAGTATTAAAGATTACAGTATTATGCAGTCTGCGTTCCATGTGTAGGTTTCCATGCTGTGCTCTGTGGGTCTGTCAGCTACTTTTAGAATCAAATCAAACAGCCAAGTAATCTTCTCAGGTGCACAACCAAGGTGAAAAACGTCACAGTTTTGTACTTCAACTTCCTGTGATGTTTTTGTTAATGTGTCTAGTACTTTCCCAAATGGGTTTTACACATTGATTTTATACATCTTATGAATATACTGTATTTACAACTAGTATACAATTAAATATAAAAGGGATACCCTAAACAGGATTTTGGTATTAAATTTCTCACTTAAAATTAACTAACGTGTGTGTGTGTGTGTGTGTGTGTGTGTGTTCATTTATGTATATAAATTCCATATTTCCTACGGATACATGTCAGTCCATTACAGGACACAGACACCATGGACACTTTGGAGATACAGATCCAGCTAACTGTATAGTTTTGAACTGCAAGAGGAACCCAGCCTACCTGGAGAAATCCCACACAAGGGAATAATCAAACTCCAGACAAAAAAACACAAACAATGAATCAAGCTTGTATTCCTGTAGGCAGGTGACCACAGTACTACCCAATAAGCCAGCATGACAGATTTTTATTTAAGTACAAACAGCATCCTAGCTTTTGATTTATGAACATATTATAATAATAAAACAAATGAAATTGTTTGTGTATATATATATATATATATATATATATATACTTTTCTACTTTTCTATTAACTTCTAAGAAGTCCCTACCATGCAATTTCATGTGTTGACTTCTTAGAAGTTAAAAGAATTTATTTATATATATATACACTCACCTAAAGGATTATTAGGAACACCTGTTCAATTTCTCATTAAAGCAATTATCTAAGCAACCAATCACAT
>JAODKC010000002.1:17613350-17630638 GCA_026777985.1 Mormyrops attenuatus
AGTGAGGGAACAGTTTAAGAATTTGTGGGAACAGATTCTTAAACAAATTGATAAACTGAGGGAACAGTTAAAAAAATTGTGGGAACGGATTATAAACTGAGGGTATGAATTGCAAAACCGTTGCCACGGTCTGTTTTTTTTTTCTCCTCTAGGTGACTTCCAGGGCTCCGTAGAATGGGGAGCACGGTACAAGTGGGTACTTTACAAGTGGGTACTTTAAACACAGATTAACGAGGACTTAACGAGCTGGAGAAGAAGCAGGAAGGCCAGACAGACATGTGACGGACAGAATACAGCCAGTGTATTTGACTCTAATCTTTAATATAATTGTCACGGACCACCCCCGGGGATCCCCGAGCGACGTCAGGAAGACCACGCCCACGGGGAAATCCCGGCCGGGCTGACCTTCCTGAAACACGGAGTCTGCATGGGTTACGTCCTTCTCCACCGATTTTTCCGGTTTTCCCGGTGCTTGTGCAGCCTTGCCTCTCAGTTGATTACAAGCTGCTTTAATCAGTGGAGGCTATTTTAGTTTGTCTGATCTTGCACTCCGGTGCGAGATGTTTGTCAGGTTTGTCCTGATTTTTCTGTCTTCCCGGCTTTCTTGACCCCGCTTCCGTCCACAGATTCCGAGACCTGCCTGCCCCCCCGAACTCCGACGTACATCGCTCGACTTTTGCCTGCCCACCGACCAGCGAGTATCTGCCTGAGACTCCTGATCACCGACGCACATCGCCCGACCCTACGAGGCCGAAGTGGGCTCCTTATTCACCAGCTACTTATTCGCGATTTCGGTTCCACCTTAAATGTCTTGCAAAGTAGCGCTGGGCAGTTTTCACTCGTTTTAACGGAGTGCAGACAGTAGTTCATGAGGAATTGTTAAAGTACTGTTCTCGAATACATTATTTTAGAAAATATAGCGCCCATTTAACTAACTGAATGCTAATGAATTTTAAACAAGTGTACATCGTTTTAAAACAATATCGACATACAAATTACTGAATACATGGCCTCAACTCATTTCAGGACATTCCTCTTCTTTTATCTCAAAACGTCTAGATAATCTGACATTTGTAGATGAGAGTGAGTGTAACATACTGCCAAAATGCTGATTTATATAATAATGTACTGCAGCATTGCAGTCCGTAAGTACAAGTTGTCCATAAATCAGACGTTCTTAACCCAGGGACTGCATGTAAATGTTGCAGAATTATAGTTTTACAACCAGTATTACAGCTTAAATTAACGTCTAAGATCAGCTAAGAATACAGTATATGTGTGTAAGAGTAAGTATGCGTCATTCAGGTGTTAAACTAATGATATACAAATAACACAACCGATTGGAGAGGCCGGTGAAACGTTTGGTATCTGCGGGTCAACCTCATGTTTCTGTGTTTGGGTTATATAACCTCAGATAGCTTTGAATTTGATTTTAATGCTATGAAATCAAACTAGTAACCCAAGGCTGCCTAGTGCCTGCATTCTTATTTAGGTCTAGTTGTGGTCATTTCTGCTTTCATGTCTGCATTTACTTCTGCATGATTGTGGAATTTACAAGGTTCCACAATGCAGAGATACCTGGAACCAGGCACAATGAGAAAAGAGAATATTTTGATTATAATTCCAGCTTGCAGGGCTGGGAGGCTGGTCTGCACTGTGAGTAATCAGGAGGTCAATTTGTTTGCGATTTTATGTGATAATACTAATTATCCCATCCAATTAGTGTTCTCTGTAAAATTCAGCCATTTCCCAAAAGTCACCCTGGTTGTTTGCACAGGATATGATTTTGGAGACACACTAGAGAATATAGCTTAGTTTCAGTTACATCTGCTCTCTCTACTGGTGAAGGACCACACACAATTTTAAAATGACCTTTGCACTGAGATTCTGTGTAAATAGACACAAAGCTCCTCTTAATACATCAGGGATGAATTAATGTTGGGACATCATATCATTAAGGTCCATGTGGATAACCAAGGTAAAGACATGGTGAATCCATTTAATATGCATCTTAACTAGATGGTGTGCAGCTTGCCCCTCCTTCCCTGAGTCCTTTCTCCATTCAGCCGTGCTACTATAATCACAGCATCCAGCTACAGCACTGACTGCTACTACAGTCGCATACAGCTCTCCCCTCTGGGTGGAAATGCAGTGGGAATGCTGTGGATGCTGTGGACAGCTACAAATTCCTTGTACTCCCGGGGAAAGTGAAAAGCCGAATAAATCCAGCCATTGCACATGTCCGGTACAAGGTCAGAGGAAGCCTGGCGCCTATACAACCAATTTTAAACAATATTAAATATAAATCTATCATTTTTATTATTTCTTTTTTTAGAATGATCTCTGACATATCATTTTTAATCTAATTTAAGTGGTATTTGATTCCAGAAGGTGATGCCTAACTTTTGCTGGATATGGTTTTAAAGCTGTGCAAGTACCATTAAAGACTCATGAGAGCTGATTGGGTAATTAGCAGGTGAACATTGGGTCACCTTGATTCTCAGTTTGCATGTGTGCAGTTTGCATTTTTCCTCAGTTTGACAAGGTGCTTACTTTTGTAAATTACGTAAAAGGGAGCCACAGAAACTTGTAAAAAATGTCAGAAACATTTGTGAGGGTTTTAACTAAGGAACAAACCACCTTCTTGGATTCCAATGGCTGCGCCTTCACTGTAGAAATAAATTTACCCATCCTTCCATCTTGTAACTACATATCCAGTGAAACAGCGGTCCTCAACCACTGTGCTACCGAATAGTACTGGGTCGCACAGAAAGAATAAAAAACTTTTAATTTGAATTTTATTTCCTTTTTATTGACTGTCAGAGTTGGCAGGGTGTTTTATTTTGAAAAATTACCAGATCATCTCCCCATCACCTCTGCCTGTGCCTCTTTCACAGTTTTGATCATAGATATAAAAAGATAGATACCACATTTGTGACTGGACGTACGTCTGTGCGGTCACCATACTGTATTTGGAGTGGTCAACACTTGAGTCACTGATAGCAGACTGCTTAGGAAAATGCCACAGGCATTTGCAGAAGTTGGATGTACAAAGAGATGAAACCTTGAAAACAGGCATTGCAGGATATATTTTCACAAATAAGTGGCAATTTTAATGTATTTTACTGTTATGTAAGTTCATGGACATGAGCTATCACTTAAGACTATCCTGAAAATGACCATGCACCTACGTGATGATGGCTACCTAACCAAAATAATGTTATGAATAATTGTTAAATTATTAACAACGAATAAACATGATATTTACTTAACAGTGACATAAGGAACACACTTCAGATGTCATTGCCTCCCATCACCTCTAGGTGGGACCATTTTGTTGCAGGGAAACAAGCTCAGGGCTCCTATTGATTGTGCAATATGGTGAGTTGTAGTTATTATGCTTTATTATGCGTACATGATGGCCAGTCTTTGGAAAACTGTCTTATATGAAACCAATCCAAGGTGCAAATAAGGTTGGAGATGGCAGCAGTAAAGCAGTATTTCCCAACCCAGTCCTCGTGGACCTCCAGATGGTCCACGTTTTTGCTCCCTGCCAGAAGGTCCAAGTTTTTGCTCCCTCTCTCTAAATCGTGGACTGTCTGGAGATCCCCAAGAACTGGGTTGGTAAACACTACAGTAAAGAATGGATCCTACCCCATGCAGCAGAGGGGCATGGCAGGGAACACCATATATTGGCGCACACATTATGTGCTATTACAAAATGTCAGTTTGCCTAACTGCTTATAATTATGGGAGGAATCCTGGACAAAACTGAAATGAGAGAGAGAGATAGAGAGAGAGAGAAGGGGCAGTTTGAGATCATCAAGCCGCAATTCTGTCTGAAATGTTATTAAAGCACATTTATATTTTTAAATGTCAAGTCGTTTACTTGTATAGTACATTTATAAAACAGGAGTTGACCCAAAGTGCTTTCCAATCTAGAAAGAATTGATTAATAAATACTACATACATAGTAAAATACAGTATATAAATAAAATAACATGAATAACATGTAGTACAATACATACATAATCTGCGGTGTGTTGGTGACTGCCCAGGGTTGGTTCCTGCGCCCATTGTTCCCGGGATAGGCTCCGGTCGCCTCGGCGACCCCGGTTGGGATTAAGCAGTTATGGTGATGGATGGATGGATGGATGGATGGATGGAATATATACATAACATAACATGAAAACTTGCAATGCAAGAAATAAGAAAATAGGCAAGAAAACACGGAAATGTAATACAATAGGCAACAGCTTAAAAAGAAGTGGGTAATTAAATAAATGAGAAGTGTTATTAAAATAAAATTAAAAGTAATTAATAGGGGACTTGTCAAAAACATAGGAGAACCTCAAAGTGAGTTGAAAGCAAAAGAAAAAAGGTGGATCTTTAGATTTAAACTCATCAATAGTAAAGCAGGACATAATGGGAGACTATTCCAAAGTCTGCGGGCAGCTACAAAGAAATCCCAGTTGCCTTTGGTTAGCAATGTCACAGAATGTGTATCACTTAGCTACAGGAAGAATGTATGAAGAGAATATCAAAGCTGCCAGTCATTGGCACATTCATTTACTTATTTTTAACTGTGTACATTCCACAATGTATATTTTGATAGAAGACTGGAAATAAGATCAGAGTTTTAGTATAACGACTAAGGTATCATCATTCTACGCTGACCGATGGATGCAGCCGGCTAACCCTTATTATCAAATCATTTCATGTTTTACTTCAGCTGTATCATATTTTCAAGCTTCATATTTTCAAAATTCCCATTTTAATAAGCTTCTGGCAAGATAAAAGTTTAAATGCACAAAAAATATCCTTCTTGTTTTAGTAACAAACACATGCTGTCGATGTTGTCATACAGCAGTAATACAATAAATGATTGTCTGTGCATTTAGATGCACTGTTCTGAAGACAAGCGGACGTGATTTCGCTTGTTTCTCCAGGACATGCCGTTGACCTGTTGCTCCTCTTCTGTCTGTCCGCGCATTGGTTGATCTGCAGCCCCTCCCCCCAACCTTCACTCCAGCATCCTTATTACTTAAGAACCTGCTTGCTCACAACCGGATACATGTTGCCACATTCTGACATATTTCCTGAGACACTGCAATAGTTTACACTCCATTTGTTCCCATTTCTCAAAATGTTTGCCCAAACCACTCTGCCAAAACATGGGTGATTGGCTGCAAAACACCTGTTATTATTATTTTTTTCAAAACATATATTATTATTTAAATATTATAATTGTAGTCTAAACCATACATTCATGGTTTATTGAATTCAGTATGTAAAAGCAGGCCAGACCTAGAAATTCTAAGCCCCCTCGTAAAATGTCACATGTATTCAAGGGCCTCTGTCAAATTCTGGGCCCCCTGAATCTGCCAGGGTGTCCATGGCCCTCCAACAACCCTGTGTACAAGGGAGAACAAATAAATGGAAAAAAAAGTAGAAAACAAATTAAATAAATATATTAAAAAGTTTTATTTTTGTTATATGACAGAATTCGGAATCTTTTTTTGTAATAAATTGTTTTCCTTAAACTGCTTAACACCAGCAAATATCATTTTACAGGTGCACAAACATAGATTAATGTCTTTAGTCTAGGATACTACAGTACAGCTTTCCTGTGTTATACTACTCTCAGGTTTACACTACCTAGTGAGCAGAAAGCTCATACCAGGGTACTGGCTGGATAAAATGCCAGCCCAAGCCCAAGCAAACGTCTGGGGATGCAATGCAAAACATTTGCCAATATAAATCACTCTCACTATGTGGGACTTTCAGTGCAAAAAGTAGAAAGACACAGTCAATTCATGCCAGGGGCATTTTTTCGTGGTAGCTGTTTTAAGTATCTGTGTCACACCGCTATCGCAGAAGTTGTGTGGCTGCGTTTGAAAACGTAAGAGCTTCCAGACTATCACTGTAAACATTGCATCTTAAGTTCATCCTTCTATTGTGTCAATGTTTCTTACTTACAGACTTGTATCTATGCTGCCTTTTTGAATCTGTGGCAGGCTAAATTTTGGCCGAGAAATACATTTCTGTGTGCATAATCTGAGTTTGCTGATGTACATGATCTGTTTGTATTTTCAGTTTTACAACAAAATCGATTCTTCAGTAAAAATCAAGATCAGTGATACCTTGCTTTTTAAGGGAGGTTGATCAGCTATTCACTAGCTGCCCAGCTTTGCACCGAGACGCGCTGTGAGGACAGCATACTGTTGATAATTTTACTACTCTCATGGTATTGGACGAGGCACAAAATTAAAGGTGCGCAACACATTTTCACACAACTTGACAACAATTTTTAGACTCTAGGTTAATAATATATTCAACACCAGGCATGTTAGGGGCCACAAAATAAAGCGTCATGGACTGGATGTGTCTCACATGCTGCTTATTTAGTACCTAAGGCCTAAAATAACCCCATAAGGGGGAGCAATTTGAATTCTTGTGAACTTCTAGGCTCCCTCCATTGACTGCTTTGTGAAGTTAATGCACAATTTCCAGCGCACAATTTCCTAATCATTCAATTCTTTTTCTATAACCACATGTACTCACATTCAGATATTGTGTGAAATTTAGGCGCTGATTCACGTGTTTTTGAACTACAGGAAGAAACCAGAGAAAACATCTGTAAAGACAGCGAAAAATCCACATGCACAGAGGGCCAAATCCACACCCCTGGTTGCACTCATTTCACCTGAAAGTTATGACAGAATTTCCCAAGGAGTGCAAGCCTGGTCGAGCTCAGAAAGATAACAAGCAGTCATTGTGACTGAACGCTGTTATCAGTCATGGCTGGGATGTACGGGTTCTCTTTCAAGCAGCACAGCAGTTGCTTGAACTTGTCTCGAGCATCATGGCAAATGAAGATGTAGAGCAAGGGGTCCAGCAGGTTGTTGAGACTGGTGAGCCCGTAGCACATGCGATAGCACAGGAAGAGAGCCTCCTCCAGCCTGCAGCGGTCATCGGTCAGGAAGAAAGCCACAAACTTGTAGCCGCCCACCAAGTGGTAGGGCCCAAAGATGAGCACGAAGATGACAGTGATGATGACGAGGGTGCCCACGATCTTGTGGCGCTCATGGTCAGGGACAGAGGGCGACTTTCGCAGTTCTATGGCGATGCAGGCAGAAGTGAAGCTGAACAGGAGACAAGTGGCAAAGGGGTCTTTGAGAAGGTTTTCTTAAAATGTTTGCACAGTTGAAAGGGAAGTTACAGGCTCAGCTTACACAAAAAATGCCACAGCAGTTTGGTGTCAGTAGGCCTCACCCTGCAGGTATCAGCTGCGCTATGGGAGATACCAATCCTTCTTGGCAGGGGGTGGAGGCCTTCAATTAGATTTTTTATAGGGCGTTTTTGTGAGGCTTTTTTCTGACAACGACCATGAAGTTAAAGAGAAAATAAATGGCAAAACTCTGCTGTCTTCCACAAATCAGAAATATCCCAGCTGTATCCTACCTGTACTTCGAAGGTATTAATGTCACCCCTTTCAATTTGGTTTGTTCCCAGAATTGCAGTAAAAATGTTAAAACTCTCGGCTAAAGGCATGGATAGATGAAATAAAAAGTATTTTTTTAAAAATGGAACAGCTGGGTATAAGAAGCAGAGATAGAGAGGATGGAAATTTTCCTTTTCTTTCTACTGTATAAGAATCAACTTGATGTTGATGAAAACATATGCAGACCCTTAAAGTTATGTATTATATAATTCTATACACACAGAACATGCTGCTTGCATATTTGCTTTTCCTTATGGGGATACTGCAATTCCTGCAATATTTCTCCTTTTGCAGGTTTTGCCTTTGATAAATTAATATGCAGGATACATCGTGTTACTGGTCTGGCAAATCATTTACTTTCCTTTAGTTGATTTTAAACATTTTGTGAAAAATGTTATTCGTTTTCTGGGACATTTAAGACATCCTCAGAACTCATCTGCACCAGGGTTATTATCGCTAATGGAAACTAAAGCTATAAGAAAGCATTTCTGTAAACTGAAATGAGAAACGAAACAACTGAACTACAACTAAACGAAATATTGCTTCTGACACCAACTGAAGTCAAATAAGAACAAACATCAAATACTTCCAGGCACCATCTTAAAAAATACTGTTTAGCTAAAGTAATTATTTGTTTATCTTTAATTGCCATAAATAATACCTGGAACATGTTTTGTCCATTTTTAAGACATTAATACGTAATGTACACTGTGTATTCACGTACGATTCTTTAAAGATCCGACACATACACACAGTGATATATGCAATACACACAATACAGCTGACCAAATACAATCTTATGTACATGAATATGTATTCTAACCAAAAACATACATACATCCACTCATATAAACACACATGCAGCATTCAGACAGATCCACAAACACTTACCCCAGGATAGCACAGGGTATGAGAAAGCCTAGTATGATGGTTGCAATCTTAAAGGAGGCGTATTGTTCTCTGACGGGGTACCGCTCGAGGCACAAGTGGGACTTATCATAGTACACTGAAGGGTACAGTCCACTCATGCAGAAGAAGAACATGAAGATCCAAATGGCCAGGCCAGAGATGACGGCCACCCGGACCTGGCGCACTCTCCGGCTTCTCAGCGGATGTACAATGGCCAGGTAGCGATCAAGGGAGATGAGGCACAGGAAGCCGATACTGGAGTACAGGTTGACGTAGAAGATGTAGCCTACGATATTGCAGGGTATGCTGTTGAAGCGCCACTTGTGTTTTTCATGAAGGTAGACCATCCAGAGGGGCAAGGTGAGTAGCTGCAGCAGGTCCGACACCAGCAGGTTGGCCAAAAAAACCAGCTGGACCCCCCCACCAGAATGCCGCAGTTGGTAGATGCCCCACAGAGACAACAGGTTAGCGGGCAGCCCCAGGGAGAAGGACAGGCTGTAGAGGAAGATAAGGCCAACATAATCCCCTTCTAGGGTAAAGTTACAGCTGATATTGTTGCCAATTCTCTCAGCCATCAGTTCCAGGCTTCAAAATAAATGTATGCAGTCCTCAAGTCTCCCCGATTGTCATGGAAATGTTGTGCTGTCCCGTCAAAGGTGGGTCACAGGCTTTTATCTGCAATTTATGACGTCAAGGTAAAATAACCTCAAGCTGTGAAAAAATGCGATGCCTCCAAACATAAAAGCCAGAAGGCACGACATCTGTTTCCACAAATAGAACTGCGAACTGCAATTATTTGAACAAGTGTCTCCACCCTCCTGGTTTGTACTTGTGTTGAAAACCACTTCCTCACCCTCCAGCGAAAACTTCTTAATGTAAAACAAAACGGATGAAACCATCTGCATTTCGTAACATGCAAGGGTGCATGTGTCTCCATTGGTCCTTCCATATGAACCCATAATTGCTCATGTTGTCCTGCACTTGCAACATTTTTTTGGGCATAGCCTGCTGATATGCTGCGCGGGAGCAACACTGAGACATACAAAAGCAGGAAACCAAATGTGGAAGTTCCCCTTTATCTGTGCCCAGATGATCTGGGTGTGTATTTGGGGGTATTTGCACTTACGAAAAACACAGAGATAAGCACAGTGTCAGGAAGTACAAATATTTTGATTTTGATTGCAGCATTAATGCCCATGTGCAGTGCAATAAACAAACGCTTTTATTGTCAGGCCTTACTGCATATATATATATATATATATACATATTTGTGCAGGGTTGCCACGAGCCAAGAGACTACTCCTTAATTATGGGGAGCTCAACTGTCCGTCCATGCATCACATATTCATTGCAGGGTCATGAGGGGGCCTGGGAAATTTTCCAGGCTGCACAGGGCACACAGCTGTCCAGCACCCTGGTCAAGCAGTAGTGTGACACAAGTTGTATGCACGCACCCAGTCTCACGCTCAATCCAAATTAGAAACACCAGCCAAACTGCATGAGTTTCCCCACTGCGGTGTGGGCAGAACATGAACTGCAAAGAGTGAGCTGAAGCAGACAGCAGCCTCCAAGCTGCAGAGTGGCCAGGTCTAACTCACTGCTTACCCTCATCCTGACACACTGAGAACAGCCGCTTGACCATCTCTCCTGCTTCACTCAAGCTGAAGCACCATTTACATCTATTGATGTTTCAGGCACATCAGTATACAGTATCTGCATATATACAGTACTTATGAGTGCATGCATATCCTGTAGACATGAAATTTGCTATCACTTAATCATCCACTGACGCCAGGTTTAAGGCATGTGAGGCTGGTACCATTTTTTTTTTTAAATGTACATTCATTACAGTATATAGTATTTTAAGCAACTGGGAAAAATCTGATTGTATTTGACTGTTAGATAGGGGGTGGGGGCATAGATGTACCAGGGAGGGGCAAAGTCATGTGATAGGTACATTTATACAGTTACCTGTTCCTAATTCCCAATCCCTATGTAAGATTATTGCATGTGCCCAGACCCCAGTATTACATGCTGTCCACCTGTCCCACCTGTCTCCTCCTGCATGTGGCCCTGATGTGCCATGCCTGATGCTTGGTGCCCCTTGTTAGTCCTTGTATATAAGTCCCTTCTTGTCTCATCATCCCCAGTCCGGCCATTGACATTGGACCTACCTGTGGCCTATGCCCTTTCTGGTTGCCAATCCTACTGCTTGTGATCCCTCACAGTCCTATTTTTTTATTGAATATCTCATGGCAGCCAGCTGACCAAAGCCGGCAACCCTGTTTCAGTGACCTGGGTCCAAGGCCCAGTCTAGAAATTGCAGGATAATGACCTATAAGTAGTATAACTAATGGTTTGTCAATAAAAAAAAAATCCCAAAATCTAAAATTCCCCACCACTCATTGTACTTTAATAACTGCCAATTAACTATCTAAATCTTGATCAATGACACAAACAGGGTTTGGTGTTTCCTGGTGGGCGGGGGGGGGGGTCTTTATTTTATGGGATTTGGAAACCAAAACAAGGTCTCTTGGTGCCAGCAGCAATGTTCCAACAAAGCTGCAGTCTAAAGCCTGCTGGTAGGATAACTGGCAACTGATGGAAATGGGTCTGTAGCTGAAGGTACTCCATGCTCCATAGGTGGGCCAGCTCTCTGATGGGAGGATGGGCTCCATCATTCAGGATGGAGGACATTTTGGATATTTCCTTCCACTCTAGCCTTCTTCATTCTTTTTTTTGCCTTGGTACTCCCTCCTTGTTGTCGTGCCAGGCTACCATTTGCGTTACACCC
Source organism: Mormyrops attenuatus (assembly GCA_026777985.1). NCBI lineage: Eukaryota > Metazoa > Chordata > Actinopteri > Osteoglossiformes > Mormyridae > Mormyrops > Mormyrops attenuatus. The sequence goes on from JAODKC010000002.1 coordinate 17,624,558, forward strand.
AACTATCACAGAATCCTCAGAGTAATTCTGGAGAATGAATGGTAGCAGGGCCCTTCGTTCACCCCCTCCCCCCACACCACATCAGATACAAAACTGCTGATGCAGAAAAATGGTGGCTTCTTAGTAGCTAATCTGATATCCTTCCTCTTCTATGAACTTCTCCCTCAACAGCAAATTCTGGGTGGTAGTGAGATCAAATCAAAATGGTGGGTAGACAGAAACTGAACCACTATCTAGAGCTTGCTCAGACAGAACATATGTGTTTCACAGATTAACCATGAGTGTGTGCATGATGACCACAAGAGACAGTAATGTCTTTGGGGGCCATTTTAAAGACTGTTGGAATAAATGTATAATAATCACAAAGATACTGGAGTATTTCACTAATATTACGCATGTATCACAGCATGCAGCTTATTCAGATGCCCAGTATGAAGTTGTGAAGTTATCAGAATCAGAATCTTTTTATTAGCCAAGTATGTTCCCATACAAGGAATTTGCCTTGGTGGTGCTTATAGAAGACATTACAAAAAACATACAACAATTAGCAAAGGTATATACAGAAAAGTAATAAACACTAGATTGCCAAGTGGGTAATGAGATAATTATATGGTAATTAATTTTAACAGTAGCAGTAATGATGATAATGATATAATTAATATGTAATTATGTATGTATGTACATAGTAATAATTGTAGTATAAATATAAAACTATATGAATATGAACTATATATATATGATAAATTAAAGGGCTCTTAAATAGTGCAATTATTAAGTAGCAGCCAAGTCAACTCTATACAGTATGTGTGAGAGTGCAATATGTATACAGAGTTAGCAGCATGTGTGCATAATGTGCAAGAGTGCAGAATATAATCGTAGAGGAAGTTTATCAGTAGTTCACCAGTAATTCTGGTCGATATTACACTGCAGGTGATGGTTAATTGAACGTCCATTCAGAGACTGGTCGGTTAATGAGAGACACTGCCTGAGGGAAGAAGCTCTTGGCGTGTCTTGTGGTCTTGGTTCAGATTGCCCTGAGTCTTCTCCTGGAGCGTAAGGTTTGAAAGATGTGGTGAGCAGGGTGAGATGGGTCCTCAATGATTTTATATGCTCGTTTTCTGGTTCTGATGATGTACAGTGTCTGGAGGGTAGGCAGGTTACAGCCGATTCTTCGCTCTGCTGAGTGGATGATGCATTGCAGTCTGGCCTTGTCTCGTTCAGTGGCTGATCCAAACCAGACTGTGATGGAGGAGATGAGGATGGACTCAGTGATTGTAGCGTAAAACTGGACCATCGTTGACTGAGAGAGATGGTGCATTTTTAACTGCTTCAAGAAGTAAATCCTCTGCTGGGCTCTCTTTGTGATGGAGGTGATGTTGAGCTGCCATTTCAGGTCGTGGTAAATTGTAGTCCGTAGGAATTTAAAAGATTCAACAGTGCTGACAGTTGAGCCTTGTATGGTTATGGGTGGGACAGTAGGTGGGGGATTTCGCCTGAAGTCCACCACCATCTCAACAGTTTTTTGGGCATTAAGTTCCAGGTTATTTGAACAACACCATGTTGTCAACTGCTTGATCTCCTCTCTGTACGCTGACTCGTCGCTGTTCTGAATCAGCACAATCAGGGTTATGTCATCTGCAAACCTAATTAGGTTTTACAGAGTGGTCCTCTGATGTTCAGTTGTTTGTGTACAGTGAGAAGAGCAAAGGAGAAAGCAGGCAGCCCTGTGGCGATCCAGTTCTGACGGTCCGTGGTTCTGAGGTTTGTTTGCCCATTCTCACACGTTGTGTTCTGTTTGTGAGGAAGCTGTAGATCCACATGCATAGTGGTACAGGCATGGACAGTTGTGAGAGTTTAGTCCGCATTAGCTCTGGGAGAATAGTATTAAATGCAGAGCTAAAGTCCACAAATAGAATCCTAACATGTGTCTCAGGACAGTCCAAGCGTCGGAGCATGAAATGGAGTCCAATGTTAATTGCGTCGTCCACAGATCTATTGGTTCTGTAGGCAAATTGTAGGGGGTCAAGAAATGGGTCTGTGATGGTTTTAAGGTATGATAACAAGTCTCTCAAAAACCTTCATAACCACAGATGTGAGAGTCACTGGTCTGTAGTCATTGAGGCAAGAGACTCTGGGCTTCTTTGGAACAAGTGTTATTATGGATGATTTAAAACAGGCTGGAACAACACAAAGATCCAGTGACTGGTTGAAAATATCTGTAAAGACAGGTGACAGTTGATCTGCACAGTGCTTCAGAGTGGCTGGGGAGGCAGAGTCTGGACCAGGAGCTTTCCTTGTGTTCTGACTCCTGAAGATCTTGTTTACATCTCTGTATGCAAGAGGTCCATTCATTCATCTTCTTATCCTCTGCAGGGATAAAGTAAGCCTGGAGCCTGTCCTTGGAAGCAGATAGCATAAGGCAGGGCAGCACACATTCTTGCATTAACGGAGCCAACTTTGGTACCTTCACTAAACCCACACAAACATAGGTGAACATGCAAACCCCGCGCCCCGAAGAGCTGGGTGGTGGGATTTGAACACACGATCCTTGAGATGAGTGCTGCTCATTCAGCAAACACGATGTCTAATTGTCTGCAAAGTGACTGTTAAAAAGAAGGATATGCTTACTGGGAAATATACCTGAAATCCATTCTTTTTTTTTTTTTTTTTACTATCGACAATAAAGCCATTCTTTTCATTCTGGTGACTGAATTGTCCGTAATGACAATTGTCTGTGTACCCTGTAATGAAATGGCATTTCATCCTGGCCGTCTCTTTCTTTGTGGCCTGTCATTTGCTGGGAGAGACCTGCTGTGATCATAATCGGTTTTAAATAATAACATGACTTGAAGAGAGCGATCATTCATCTGTTCATTTTCTAAGTCACCATGATGAGGGCCATGACGACCCAGGAATCTACTCCAGGACACAGCAAGCACAAGGCAGGAAGTCCCTTGATAGTTAAATGCAATCATGCGCTATGCACAATTTTGAGACACCGATTCTCTGCACCCCCACGTTTTTGGATTGTGGGAATGTGAAACTGGAGTACCTGGATGATATATGAGCAAGCCAAAATTCCATGAGGCTCCCCAATTATCCATACACACCACACAGGTTGACAATTCTTACATGTTTGTTCACAGCACACTGCCAGTCAGTCATCCCATCCCATCCAAACACCGTATCACAAAAATACATCCTACACCAACAAACATTTTAAAGTTCTAAAAGCGCAAAGTTCAGTTCAAACTTCCTGGCAGAAGAGGTTTGTGTTTTTAAGTCATTTACATGCAGGACTGAACTTGAAGATAAAGAATGATAGAAATCAAACTTGATGATAAACAGTGATCAAAATCAAACCACTATGCAGTTTCCTCAGCCATGACGTATGCTGAAGTACCTTTTAGAGATGAACCATAAACGTGCGAAGGAAGACCACAAGAAACAGGAATGTAAGAAGACTTTGGGGGGGGGGGCATTTTACAGGCTGGTCAAATGCAGTGGATATAAAAAATATACACACCCCTCTTAAAATACCAGGTTTTGTGATGTAAAGAAATGAGACCACAATAAATCATTTAAAAACTTTTCCCACCTTTAATATGACCTGTAAGCTGTACAATTCAACTGAAAGGAACAGCAATACTGTTGGGGGGATATAAAAAATAAAAAATGTACAATGAGCTGGTTGCATAAGTGTGCACACCCTTAAAGAAATCATTTGTTTTAACAGCTTTTGATTTAATTACCGCATTCAGTCATTTTGCCATCAATTAAAGTGACTGTGACTAACCCCAAATAAAGTTCAGCTGTCTTTTTCTTGAAATTTACTCAGCTGTATCCTACAACAAAAGCCATACTTCGCAGAAAGCTTACAAAGCATCAAAGGGATCTCATTCTTGAAAGGTATCAGTCAGGAGAAGGGTACAAAAAAGTTCCATCGCATTAGATACACCATGGAAGACAGTGAAAGCAACAAACGAAACACTGAGATAATGCTCCACCTTACCTCTGAGACCTCATCAAAGTCTACACTCTCACATCCACTCTTAGGTCCTCCATACCCCCACAAAACATATTATACAGGATAGTGTGATATCTAGAGCACCCAGGACCTGCAAAGGAAGAGCAAGAAAAGAAGCAGCATCTTCACACAAAAGAGTCTTACTTACAGACCTTAAAAGGATTCACACAATGAAACAAATGGCAACAACCCATCACTTTTTCTCTTATATATACACAGCCTACCAAATTGACTCCTTTAACTACCCCAACATGACATGGTTTGTACACTATTCGCTACATTAACATTATAAACATCTGCACTACACATGACATTACCAGTGAGGAACACACAACACAGGGAAAATGGCACAGTCATTAACAGCAACACCATACTGTACAGGGGCTATTTACAGCATAGCACCCAGAATGCACTGGGAACATGTAAATTACCTCCGCTAGTGAGAGGCAACTCGCCAGCGCTACAATATATTATACCATGTATGGGACACATTCTGCTGCAACACTTCTACAGAGAATGAAACGTTCCTGCTCACATAAGCATCAAACACCTTTTCTATTCACATACATATAATTGGCATATTTGCAGGACATAGAATTTATAGTATATGTAGTAAATCATAAATGACGTTCAATAATTAGCAGGAGACTCTGAAAACATTACTAATAATCTGCAAATATATAATCAGGATTATTACTATATAAACATGAAAATGTTATTGTCAGAACATGGTAATTTGCCATGTCTTATCTCTGCAGATTTGTGCCGCTGTCTCTGTAAAAATAACTGTACCCAGAAATCCACTCTGGGACTTCTTGTTGACCTAATGTTGACTCCAAAAACTGTATTTCCCTTAGGGATTTTGGGTGAGTAGAGTCCCTTGAAAAGGTCAGTGAATCTCTTTGAAAACAAAATCAATGAAAAAAATAATGATTTTGGCATTATTTTGGATTTCATGATGTTCCAGAGAGTGGGTTTGATAGCATATACAAAGGTATTGCTCAGAATCTTATCTATCATAACATTTCCCTGCATGTCTGGTTTATTTCCTTCTTGATATTTATACGGTTAGTGATTACTCAGAAAGTGATTACTGGCCATTACACCGCCAGAGTGTGGGAACTGAATGACCACACAATCGTGCTATGCTGCACTAGGCTGTGGTGTAGTTTGGAAAACCTTTAGTCCTTACATGGACACTGGGTTTTCTTTTAAAGTAATGAAAACCTGAAGTGCTCCCCCTATTGACCACAGCATAGTTAATATTTTATTTCATTATCTCCCTTAAAGTGGCATTATAGCAATTTTCATGATTTCATGTTGTTATTTCTATAATCATTGGTTAACAGTTATTTATACCAAATAATAATTAATTATGTTTTATAGTTAATCTGTGCCTCTTTGGGTTTTAATAAGCAAATGTCATACAAGGTATGGTAGTTGTACAATACCATGTTGATTTATTAGCACCAAGAACACATGGCGAACTGAGCATTAGAATTTTTTACAGTTCGTGCAGCCATAGATTGATGCTTTTCAATATGCACATTTTCTCAAATTAAATTTCTTAGTTTTAGTAACTTGAAGAGGAATCATGACTGCCCCAGTGGCCAAAATTGTGGAAACACTTAGCACATTTGGTATTACGGTTTAAAAAGTACTACCCAAATATTGGCGGTAATATTTATGAACAAACAAAGAATGTCAGAAATATCATACACTAGAGCAGTGTTTCCCAACCCAATCCTCGGGGAACCCCGAACAGTCCACGTTTTTGCTTCCTCACAGCTCCCAGTGCACCTGTACCAGGATTGGCTGGGAGCCAGGAGGGAGCAAAAACGTGGACTGTCCGGGGTTCCCCGAGGACTGGGTAGGGAAACACTGCACTAGACAAATAAGTAACTGGAGTAACGGCAGAATAAATTTCTGCGATCTCTAAAAAGTTTACACAGTTTTGGCCACTAGTTTATATACACGGCTCAAAAAAATAAAAGGAACACTTTGAAAACACATCAGATCTCAATGGGAAAAAAATCATGCTGGATATCTATACT
>JAODKC010000002.1:17657364-17670917 GCA_026777985.1 Mormyrops attenuatus
GTGAAAAGATAGATGCAAAAACAAAATGTCCACTACAGAGGACACAAATGAATGGCCCGGGTCTCAGGAGGATATAAGATTCTAAGAGGTCTGGATGCTGTTCAGCCAAATGGCTACTTCAATATTAGTTTAAATACTAGATCTCGTGGCCATAGGTGGAAATTAGTGGGAGAACATTTTAATCTGAATTTGAGAAAACACTTCTTTACACAGCGTGTAGTTGGAGTACGGAATAGTCTTCCTGCTAGTGTAGTGCAAGCGAAAACCCTGGGTTCCTTTAAATCTGAGCTAGATAAGATTTTAACAATTCTGAGCTATTAGTTAAGTTCTCCCCAGACGAGCTTGATGGGCCAAATGGCCTCCTCTCGTTTGTAAATTACTTATGTTCTTATGACGTTCGTTTTTTACCCTCTTCATGTGGGTCTGCTACATCAAAAACATTCTGCGCCCTAAAAGGCTGTGAAGTTTATAACATTCATTATGAACCCCCCCCCCCCAAAAAAATGTAATAATACATTTGTTTTTTGGAATGTTTGCTGTTTAATACACTGATTTCAATTCGATTGCCTGTAGTTGCTTTTAAAGCTGTGGTTGCTGGTTAACTATGTTTACTTTTAATACCAACTGAAAACTACTAGGGCCCAGTTTCACGGGATACAAAACACACCACTTTAATAAATGTATTAGTATGTGGAGGAATGAGTTGAACATAAACAGTATGGTTTATTGAGACTTGGGTCAGGAGCTCCTCCTTCCCATTCTAGATTCTCATGGTGACATTTTGCAATATACAACTAAAGTTCTTGGGGATTGGTCAGGAGAGTCACGATCACAAGACGATTGAGGGATGATTCTTATTAGGCAGCTCTGTAGACGATTGAAGATTGTCGGGCCTTCATCTCTCGAGATACCTGGCACCAGGAGCAGGGGTAGCAGCATGTGGCATGCAGACAGTCATTGCAGATGGAACCCTGTGACAGTGAAAAGGCCAAAACCATTGGGCATCATGGGATATGCTGTCCCTACCACAGAAGGAGCTGAAGCCAGAGTGTTTTCTCATAGTGGGATGAAAGACTTCTTCGTGGATGTTTTACACACTGTCCTTTACAAAGGTATGGTTAGAGTTCACTGGTAACATATATGTTTATTTACATGTATTTATTTAGCAGACACTTTTCTCCAAAGTAAAGTAAAAGTGAGGCATATAGTAAATTCCATGACCCAACTTGGCATAAAAGCAATTAGGCCGAGCTTCCAATCATTGACTAGCAGTGAAATGTAATTGGCATTGGAGCAAGAGCTATACAGTATGTCCATACATAGCAAGAATCTAATGAGTCAACTATGGTTCAGGTACACTAGTGACTAGCCAAACAGGACAGTAGTGCAGTACTGAAAGTGATGATCCTGGAACAGATGCATTTTGAGGTATTTCCTATAGAAACTTGACTGTTTCAGTTCACAAACAGACATGCATATTGCTTTAATAAGAAGTATCAACTTTTAGAACTTGCTCCGAAAAGCAGCGCTGTGTCCTACCTGGATGCCATACGTCCGACGTACAGAGACCCTGACAGCAAGTGAGATGGCTGGAATACATGCACCATAACCAAAAGCAGCATATTCCAGAAGGGGGAGACAGGTACACTCGCCGTGATCCTTAGATACCTTACAGGCATAGCATGGCAGACACCAGAAACCACAGCAGCCTGAATCGTTGGCAAAAAAAGCAAGCCATGGATTAGCAGTTGCATAAATACGGGAATGTAGGCGCATGAACATAATCCATATAAATACCGGACAAACACAGCCATTCTTGTGTACACACCCAGTCATTGACTCCCAAGCCACTCCCTCTGTCATTTGCACGTTTCTGCGAGCCGTGATTCTTTTGATATGTGTTCCTATAGGAAGTTATATCCTGAAACTATTAACATTGTTTTTGTTTAAGCAGTTATTTCATAGATGTCTTGTATTTCCACCCTGTTTGCATTTCGCAGCAGGTAGAGCATGAATTCAGTTTCTGTTACTGTTACCATGTTTGGTTATTCCACAATACAGTTTTTATTTAAGAGAACCCTTGCAAATTTTTACTCAAATAAGTCATGCAATGAATAAGAATGGCCAAAAAGCTATATGAAGTCACTAATACCCAGCTCTTTCAGTAATCCAAAGTTCGTATCTTATGTTTGGTGAGCTGCTTTAATATAGCCACTGTGCTGCCGATAGAAAAATGTAAATTCAAATAAGTAATTCCAAACATTTCTTTTTCGTTCAGTTATTTATTAATTGGTTCTTCACTTATTTATTTTACACTGACACAATATAAAATACAGTTGTGCAAATCAGTAAGAAGCTCCTGAATTTGGTCTCACCTTACTAACCTGCTATTTGGCCAGTGAACATGTGGCCCTGTCATACATAGAGGGGCGGGTTTGTTATTTCTGGGGTCCTCTCTCAGGTGTTTCAAAAACTAAATAAGTAGCTAGCGAGTAGAGTCGGAAGATCGTAGCTAGCTGGCTGGTTAGCTGAACATGCTGCTCAGCCTCTCCAAGATAAACGATGCAATTATTTCATATTTAGCAGAGCATGTGAGTGGAGCGGAGCAGGAGCGGAAGAATTTCAGCTGGAGGCGGGGTGAGTGCAGAGCAGCGTATTTGAAAAAAAGACAACTTGAACGTTTCCTGCTCACATCTGGAAATAAATCATTTCTGCTTGAATGTGGATTTGGCTGCTTAGTTAGTCAGGCTAGAGTTCACGCTAAAATTAAAATACAGCCTAGGTCGTTTTCTTTTTTGGACTGAGTGATGAGCGCAAATTCTCATCTCTCCTCTCCATTCATATGTTCTGCTATTTAGTGTAGTTCCTGTTGGCAAATGCATGATTAGAGTGCTTAACGTTCATAACCCAAGCAGAACCAAAGAAATTAGTTAAAATCCATTTATGTTTTGTCACACGTTTGATGCTTCAGTCAGTAATTTTTAGGCAGTTTGTCTACTTATGAGACTGGCAATATGTTTATACAGAAAGACTCTATAGAGACTTCTCTTATTTCCAAAAGTTCTGCTGGCTGAATGAAATCTCCAAGCTAGCTGTGGCCCAGACCGAGGGCTCAGCATAGAGAGGCACCCACAGATACACAAACTCACAGTCTGCCATGTCATCGCAGCAATCGCAGATGCCTGTGCTCCACTGGCTCGATTGTGCCATGACCATTGTGGTGACGGGCTGCTGTATTACTATGTTAGTTGTCATGCTGATGGAGTACCTACAAGCAAAGAAGCAGGGGTGTTTTATTGCATGCGCTTATATCCATACTCATCCTATGAATATTACAATCATACAATCCCTATATATCTTTTGTTTTAAGGTTATAAATGTGTACCAAATTGACAAACATCAAATATCTATGCAGATGCAAATGTGGTCATTCGTAATATACATTAAATGTAAATGAACATGGAATTTGTGATCATCTATGTTGCAGTTTTTGCGTATTTTTTTCTATCCTGAAAAATCTGTGGATCCCTCGACACATCACACATGACTAGAGAATCACTGGCTTATCATATGGATTCACCCAAATTGTAGAACACAATTAAAACAGACAGTTACTGTGGAAATGACCATTCTGTCGTTAACTTGTCAACGGCAGACAGATCCTCAAATTAAACAACCCAAACTTCAAAATAAACAAAAAAATGCTGTTGAAGTTGAAGTTCCACTTACCTGCGTCTCACCTGGCAGGAGAAAACAACTATCCGTGTGTATCCTGTACTGACCCCTGGAATTGTAGTGGACCTACCTTTATGCGTTCATAATAATAGAATACAGCAACCTTTGATTTTATCGTGACGCCGTTTGCCAAGTCATCTGACTCGTTTGACCTGAACATTTAGAGAACACTCATCAAGTTTTTTCAAAGTCGACAACTCCCTGGTTCAAAGATGCTCCTGGACACTCCCCCTCTGCAAACACAATAATAGGGTCTAGAACAACAGTCTAGGAGTATATCATCTGGCATTACCACCTTGCAGGTTTAATTTATCATCCAAGGGGTCCTAATCATAAAAAAAATCATTTATACATTTATCTATCAGCACTTTATGCAGTAGAGGGGCATGAGGAGCCAGGCAAGAGACATCTAAAGTGGATGCTAGTAAAATAGACATCATGATTTAAGAATTTCTATTGCTACAGTTCACAAATTGATGTTGGAGTAGTCAAGTCCAGTACTCTTAATATTAACAGTTTCCCTGTATAAGGACATTGAGAACCTCTGTTATGGCTGAAAATGTCAAGAAATACATTAAAAAGTCTCATGCTGTCGTTAACTTGTACCGGGGGTGTAGCTACATATCCCAGACACCCTGAGAAATGGCACCTTGGGCCCCATGCTTGTGTTGGCACTTTCAATTGCTCAGTTGATATTGTCAAGTAGGGGGGCATGATTTTGGAGCCCCTACAAAGTGCTGGGCCCTCTGAATTTGTCATGGTATCCATTGCCCTCTGTTGCCCTCGACTTGTACTCTAAGACAGGTACAGTATGCTTGGAAATAACAAGATCCCAAGATCCACACAAGGCTTTTCCTGACTTGCATGCATATGACGAAACTGTAAGCAAGGTGACAAAGGCATCAACTGGAGCATGACCGATAATGGCCCAGCCCTTGTCTTGCTCGCCATATCTTTTCTCACTGCAATGCCTCTTCCATTGGAAGCACTTTCAGCGAGGAGCCTCACTCCTGACCCACAGCATTCCAGTGGAATGCCCCTGGAATCTGAGCCAGTCACACCATGGGTAAACAAGCAATCATCAGGGTCTGAGGCACATTAACATGCACGCATCTACAAAACAGACACACTCAATGACAAACCTGTGACAAGTGCAGGACACTCAAAACAACTTTACATACGCCAAGCCTGGCCAGTTATATGTTGTGAAACTTCATTAATATTTATTGATGGAAAGTAAGACAATCGAAAAACAATGAAACAGTCTAGTGTGTTTCAATTCAAACCAGCAAACAAAGAGAGTTTACAGCCTGACTTCTATTATGATGGATCCTTAGTCACAGGGAGAGGTATAAGACAGATAATGGATAGGTATGGGGTGTGTTAGGGGAGGACAGTAGGAATGACACAGACAAGAAATCATACAGATTGCACTTCAGGCTCTTTTTCATCAAATGAGACACATTTTAGCTGGATCTCAATCCATTTAAAGGGGAATATTAATTGAATAACATAGTTGAATAACAAAGTTGAATTACTGTGTGACTGGTTCCTTGTATGAGTGTATGTGATGGAAACCACAATTAGGATGAGGATTTTTTTTTCTTGACTGGAAATTCTTAATTCTTAATTTCAGTTCTTAATTTCACATGACATCTGACACCAGGAGTATGGGCAGTAGAATGTGGAATTTTCACAGTCTGTCCAGGTGGGGCCCTGTCATAGAGCGAGAGAGTCAAAACTGACCAGAGATCAGCATAAAGAAGCATTGTTCAAAAGCAAATGATTCTGTATTCAAGGACTTGTTTTCACTGACCAGAATAATGGCATCTAGTATAACTGTGTGCGCCTACCGCAATGTTCTCTCTACGGCCCTCTCCGCGGTCTTCCTCCACTCCCCCTCAGCACTACTGGTGGCAGCATGTCGGGTTGCTGCGGCGGGCTGTGGTCCGCCCCGCTGTGGTGGCAGGGTCTGGGGGGCTTGGGCCTCCCCAGTGCATGGTGGGCCTCCCACTGGGGGTGGGTGCGGGTGTCTGGCTTCCGGGCCTTCTTGGCTCGTGCCGGGGCTGGGGGCCTGTGGGCTGAGCCAGTTACTCCCCATCCGGGGCTCCTCATGCAGGGGGGATGTTGTCCCGGTGCTCCCTTGCATTCTCCTCAGCGGGTTGGGCACGTGGTTGTCTCTCGGCCGTGTAGCCGGGGCCCTACATTCTGGGGACAGCTGGGGACCCTCTTGGCTTGGTTTCCAGTGGCTTTGGCCGGGGGGTCGGGGTGGGGGGGTGTCGCTGCTGCCCCCCACATTAGCTACTAGCACATCCATGGACAAATCATTACACTCACACACACGCATAAATACATACATACATATAGGTACATATCCACATCTACCTCTACGCCACACACACACACACACACATAACCAATAGTACACACATACAAAGATAGAGGCATTCACACAATGTTATCACGGATGCAGCTGCAGTTCTTATGAATGTTGTTATTGCTATTACTACTGTTGTTGTTGTCACTCGTTGTTTTACTTCTATATTCTTCTTCTTATTATTATTATTAATAATAACATTATTATTTTCGTTTTGTTTTTCTTTGTTTTGTGTTTTTTTGTATTCTCCTTTTTTTTCCAATAGAAATTAAAAATAAAGCAGTCCTCCACAGAGGGGTGGTGGTGGCAGGACTATAAAAAAAGGGGGAAAAAAACAATACAGATTTTTGTGGAAACAGATGATCCACTGTTGCGATGTGATGTCGGGAAGGCAGACAAGAGGCAGACCCCATAGTGCAGGACACAGGAAGTTTACTTCTAAGCCCAGGTACAAACAAAGCCAAGTTCACAAGCCAAAGTCGTCGTCAGGTCGAGTGCAGGGGTTCGAAAGCCGGAAGGATCAGTCCCACGAGCAGGCACAGGACGAGACGACACAAGGGGAGGACAAGCGATGGATACGGGTCGGGATCAGAGGCAGCAGGCAGGCAGGGTAGACGGGAACGGGCAGGCAGGCGGAACAAGCAGGCAGGACGCAGGAGGGAGGAAATGCGGGGAAAACAATAGACAGAAGAATGCTCAGTAAGGCACATAACCATGGCGACAATACTTCGCAAGGTTGATCGCTTGTGACCCGCTTATGAAGCAGAAGTGATCCGTGGTGATTGCCTGCCGCTGGTATGTCCCACCCCTGTGGGCGTGACATGCGACTCCTAACGGGAGTAACCGAAAGTAGAAGAATCTTGTGTGACTTCTGACCCCAGGAGCCTGAATTCTTGAACAGCTGGGCTACAGGTTAATTCTTTCCTTACAATTATATTACGTAATTCAAAGAAAAAACATCAGCTGTCAAAATGACATAATTCAGTTGTGTATGCATGCAGGTCTCTCATGCTTCTGAAAAGGTTGTGGTCATTCCATCATGGTGTACACTCTTCCCATGGGATCGGTCAGTTCATTGTTTTAGGATTGACCTGAATTGTCTGAGCCTAAATAGAACAATTAAGTCAAGTAAAGCATATCATTAAAAAGCAAAAATATCCTGCATCCATTTTTATTGCCGTCATTAGCAGAGTAGAGATTAAAAATACATACTGCCTTGTCAAAAAAAAATGTGTAATTTGAATTTATATCAGCAAATACTTAAGAGAAAATGACTGGATCATTATTACAGCTCAGCAACGTTATGCAGCAATAAAGTAAAGTCAGCTGAGTACCTGTATCTACTGAATGGCCAGGGTACACCTCCATCCATCATCAATGGATTTTTTTCTTCCCTGTTGGCATGGGCATATTCCAGGACAATAATGCTAAGATTCATTGGGTTTGAATTGTCAAAGAGTGGTTCAGGGAGCATGAGGAATCATTTTCACACATGACTTGGTCACCACAGAGTTGTGACCGTAACCTCATTGAAGGTCTTTGGGATGTGCTGAAGGAGGCTTTATGGAGAGGTTCAACTCACTTGTCAATACAGGATCTCGGTGAGAAATGAATGCAAATCTGCATGAAAATAAAGGGTGAGATGTTGCATAAGCTTGTGGAAACAATGTCATGAGAAATGTGCGGGATAATCAAAGCTAAAGGCAGTCCAATGAAACATTCAAATGACTCTTTTTTTGGCCAGGCAGTGTATATATTATTTAAATATTAGATATTTTCTTCCATTTTTAGAGCTCAGACTTGCTATACGTTTTTTGTTTACTTGGCATAAGAATCACATTGTTCCTTGTGGGACAAAGAAAGCTTTGTCATCTTACGACTCATTCATACCGTCTCTTCTGTTAACACTGGCTTTTCATTGAAAAGATTTTTTACTTCACCTTTAAGAAGAATGCTGTATTGTGACCTCATAAGATAAGCATTATGCTGCTTGCTAGCCAGTGCTTTTACCCAAAGTGGAAATGGAGAGTTGTGGTCTGGAATTTAAACATTCTGGCAGGGGGGCACCAGGAACAGGGTTGAGAACTACTCATATATAGGATTTTTACTGCATACTTTTAGATTGTGGGAGAGCAAGAGCCCCTATGACACAGGGAGAATATTCAAAACACACACACAAAACAAGCATGGATTTGAACCCCCAACCATGGAGGTGTGAGACTGCAGTGCCACCCACCACTCACCTCCTAGTCATTTGTGGTACAAAATTACATTGTAATATCTTTTTTTTCATTATGGCATAATCATAACAATTGATAGGAACAATTTCTTGCTTCTCTTTAAGTTGAATAAATACTAGATGCTTTAGTAAATACAGACGGTCCTCTACTTATGAACTTTAAACTTACGAACTTTCAGACATATGAACGAAGAGGACTGTAAGTCCAAATTGTGTTCGTTGGACTCCCGTTTCCTGTCCGCAACATCAATTTTTTTTTCTGCGCCTAGTACGACTTCTGGCCGCTACTGCAGCAGCGTAGTGTGCGTACTCCCAGCATCCTAGTTTTTTGTACTTGCGTATGCCCTTAAAATGATGTTGAATAACGACTTACAAACATTTCAAGTTACGAACGGCCGTTCGGAATGTAACTCATTCATAAGTAGAGGAGCGTCTGTACTGTCGATGTGGTCGTTAATGTGTACTGTGTGTCATGATGGCTTTGCTGCTGCTGTACTCAACAAGTTAAACAGGTCTGTAGGGAGAGACCAACTAAGCCACCTGTTATGACAGTGCAAGAAGAAGGAACTCGGGATCAGGAATCAAGGCAAAAACAAGACTGGTTTATTCAGAACTAAAGCCATGACCAAGCAGGGATCGCTAAACTGAATCCCTGAACAAAACTAACAGGCATCACAACGTTAATGTCAGGACTGGGGAACAGAGGCTAACAAGAGGCAGCTGGAGTGCATTACAAAAGGGCAGGAGCAAGAGATAAGACTAATGCATAACAGGTGTGGCTCGTTATAACCACGCTAGGGAGACACAGGAGGGGTAGATAGGCAGGATGTGATACTAGCATCCAACACAGTCCCTAAAAGACACCAATAGAAACCCAGGCTGGAAGCGAGTTACTGGACCCCACTAGGCATGGTGTTTGCCGGTGAGCACGTGGTGACTTCGTAACCTGCGTAAGCCAGCTCAGCCTGATATAGCTACATGTAGCCATTTTGTGGGCTCCTTAAAGGTGAACAGGGAGACTAGGTGCAGTGCCATTTGGGCAACAGGCATGAGTGAGAAGGACCCACATAACTTTGGAAATATGGACATATGATTTAGTTCAGAAAAGTATCGGTTATATGTGTGGCTACTAATGCATCGCCTGCAAGCAAGCTTGGGGAATAACGAAATACATGGAACGATGTTATGACTTCAGGATATGAAAAAAAGTAACTGCATTTGTTATAGTTGCAGGAACAAAATTCATAATCACATTACCAAAACATTTAGAAAAAACTGGAATTATTACCAGGATTACACTTACAATAAATATAAGAATAAAAATAAAAAGAAGAATGAGTTTATTTAGATACTGCAGATGCACACAAAACCCCTCTCTCAAGACATCCATTAATCAAGGTATATGTGTGTGTGTGTGTGTTTGTGGATTATGTATATATTACATTATGGGGAGTAAATGTTCCCACAGTGTCATAAAACCCTGTTGTTTTCAGGTCCCCACAAGGGGAAACTCAATTTTATAAAAATCTATGAATGCAGTCAAAAAACTAAAAATGTTTGGTTACTTATGGTTAAGGTTATGGCTGGGTAGGGGTTAAGGTTGTCATTATAGGGATTAGAATTTCGCCGGTGGAAATGAATGGGGACTCCCCACAAATATATGAATCTGATGGAATCTAATGGAATCTAACGGGTTTCTGATTAAATCAATTAAAAGTCATTGTAAATTATTGTGAATACCTAACACAGGGCAATGCTTTTTTTTATTATTCATTTGACAAAAGCTACAGCTACTGTAGGTACCTTGTCAGTCTGTTTTGGAATCTTTTGACCTTAATGTGGTCTTAAATGGTGACAACAGCATAGTTAGTGATTAAAAACATATGAAATAAAATACAGGTGTAGCAAAGAGAGGGCTGTCAAAATTCTATATACTATCTGATTTACGAAAATACTAAACCAGCTCTTAAACCACGTCCTAAGAGAGATGTTAAATGTTTGATGTGTGCCTCCATTTGTTGTCTTACTCAATACTTATGGAAGTAGAAGTAATCTTACTGGTATTCTTTTCCCATGTGTTTGTGCGCACATTTGGCATTGCAGCAATCCAGAAGTAATGGAATGTAAACGTCACTAAAATATTGTGATTCTTGGATTAGGTTACTGACTACGTATTTATCCAGTCTTTAGTAATTGTACCTGAATACATTTCAAAAGTAACCTTCCCAACCCTGCCTGCGAGCTAAGACTAGCTCACATGGAGTCAATAACTAGCTCACATAATACATTTTTAGTACTTGCATCAATCATGTTTATTTTTATACTGTATTATTATTATTTAATATCGTGTACATTGAGGCACTACGAGGAATGTCACTTTGTCATGGCTGGTGAGTGCCGCTGTCACAGCAGGCTGCAGCATAGATCTGAGAGGAGATTTATTGCTACTGTTTCATGCCCCCCCACCACGCCCATCAACTTTTACTGTTATCTTTTACCGTGACAAGCAGTTCTCCAGGGTTTTTATTTTATTTAAGTGTCCTGTTTTTTGCCAGCATGTGTCGCTGGTCATTCTGTTTTCCCTCTCCCAATTGTAGACCTCAGCCCTCATGTCTGTTCCTATTTTCCGGGCCACTGCACAGCTCAGCGGCTTGAGTGTTTGGCTCTGAGGCTGTATCTTTGGTCATGGGTTCGAGCCTGGCCTCACCTGTTATTCTGTGTTTATTATTTACTGTGTTTCCCTATATTAGGTTTTCCCCGCTTCTGCTGTGTTTGATTATTTCTGTATATTCTTATGGTCCTATAGCCATTCCTGCTGTTGTCACCCTGGTGTTTGTTGTGCCTCGTAGTTCTATGTTCATTTAGTGTAACCGCTTCCACTTGTTTCGCTTTGTCCCTGTGCTTCCCTTGATTTGTTGACTGAGTATGATTCATACATGTCTGTTTTTCCCCAGTTTTTTTACCTATTTACTCAGGTCTCTTCCCTGGTTATAGTGACAGGCAGATGAAGCCTTTCAAGAAGATTGTGAAGCTTTCAAGTGTTCCCATATTGTGCCGGAATGTGTTTCGAGTCTTCAAACCTCTTTTTCAAACATAAGGAGACACCGAGTGAGTTTCAGCAAGGCTTGGAACAATATAAGAATGAAGTTTCTGCGTTTGCATTTAATGAATAATGTTGCTGTATGACAGCACAGTCTGAATGTGTTGTGCTAAATATAATCTTAAAAGATACTAGTGTTTCTCTCAGTTTACTTCTGTGTATTCTCAGTGATTATGTTTTCAGTAAAATATTGTGATGGACCTTGCGCCCATAGCTTCCGGAATAGGCTCCGGACCCCCCGCGACCATGAATAGGACAAGCGAGTACAGAAGTTGAATGGATGGATCATAGATAAGGTATTGCCATATCACAGATGTTTGGAGCAATGCAAACCTGGCCAGTACAATAATGATAAATATTGTGAACATACTAATTTATGTTTATTCATTTGGCAGATGCTTTTATTCAAAGCAATTTACAAGGAACAGGAAACGCAGCCTCCCCCGTGGCAGGTGAGAACTGGCCATATTAACCAGCAATGGGACTAATAATAATAACAACAACAACAATAAAAATATTATCCTTATTATCATTATTATAATTAATTAATAAAAACACTACTATTACTACTACTCATAATAATAACGATAGTATTAGTAGTACTACTATTTTTCCGTATGAATATTCATTCCCCTTATTGGGACACATCTACTCAAACAGTTCTAAAACATCAGAGGATCGCCTTTTGTCATTCTACGAGCCACTTTACATAATGAATGGAATGGAGTGTCTTATGTAATACAAACCATGTAGCAATCTCTCCAGCCGGAAAAAGAGAGAAAAAACGACGCCCAAAGGTTTCCTCTCGCTTTCGTAAGAGCTCTGAATAGCCGACCGGATTCGAAACCTATGACGCCACAGGACGAGTCGGACGGCATCGGTCACGTGATATTGCATTCCGCGTCGGGTCGCTGGGCTTTACTTTGGCAAGTTGCCCTCTGGGTGTCATCTGACCCTTTACTACCTGGTTACCTTCGTAGGTCTGTTTGTAGTTCTGTTACTTGCGTCTTCCCCTATTTAGTTTTGACCCCTCCCTTTATTTAGTTTTTTTTTCCCCCAGAGTGCTCAGTTTGTTTAGTAAACCCCTTTGTCTCGGAATCGCTCTGTGATCGTCTTTTCCCCGCCTTCACCTTGCCACATCGTGACGTGCTTCTACGTGACTGCCCTCGCGTAAAATAAAACTGTTGCTTATGTGTATTCACCAAACAGCAATTCAGAGTTCCCAGTAGGCATGTAACAATTCGCCCAGTTCACGATTCTGTTCAATACATAACATTGGGGGTCACAATTCGATATTTTTTTGGAACATAGACACAGATGAATGCAGAAAATTACCAAGAAATGCAAAGTTGATTTTCCAGTTTTCTATCAATTTAATATTCCTTCTGTTAAATTAGAAAAAAAAAATACTTTTGTTTCATTTTCTTAATAAAGAAATACTTACAAACAGTTGCAGTTTGTAAGTTCCGTATTATTACTTTTGTAATTTGTAGGACAAGGCCCTCTGCTGTCTAAACAATGTAATTACAGCTGGGAAAAACAAAGCGATTACGCAGCCTAATATTACCACTGGTGAACAGGTCGTTTTCATCAGAGATAATTTATGCGGGTTTCTAGTGTTTTTCATGCAAATTTCAAATATATGTTTAGTTTTTCTCTAGCACGTCTAGTTTTTGTGATGAAGCTAATTATATATTGCATGATATTTGGTATAATTAGCCTAAGCATCTTAGGAGATTTGACGAATGTTTTCTGTATATTTTATGTTATAGACGGCATTAACTGCAGTTAATTTCAGTTGGTATCATGCCTAGAAATTGTATTAATCGTCCATTCAGACAGTTTCTGTTATGTGTGGGGTTCATTCAAGACAAAAGCACAATGTTGCCCAGTTACCGCAGGTCTTAAGATACACAAATTGTACTTAGCTATCGTATGAATGACCACGTGTCACGTGTCATCAGTACCAGTTAAGAACATAAGAAATTTACAAACGAGAGGAGGCCATTCGGCCCATCAACATCATTGAATATGGGCGTAATATTAGCATGCTTCCAATCCGAAGGTACCACACCAGCAGATAACGATTTCTGGAATAGTAA
>JAODKC010000002.1:17678649-17690733 GCA_026777985.1 Mormyrops attenuatus
ATTTTTTTTACTATTACATCTACATGGCCCGGCTATTACTCCACGTAAACAACATCAGTCATAAAGTGATGGAAAATGAAATGAAGAATAAAATGAAATAAAACAACCAACTACCCAGAGCTATAGTATCTGACCCTGGACTGAGCACCAGTCTATAGAAATGTGTGTTAAAAGCACAGTTTTAGTCCCGCAGTTTTAGGGCAGCAGCTGAGAAACACGCTCACCCTTCAGTTTTAGTCCAGATCTTGGAACATCTAAAAGAAGCTGTGGGTTAGATGTCAAGGATCTTGAAGCTGTATGAGGTGTGATTAGATCTGATATATAAGATGGGGCTGCACCATGTAAATTAGCTCAAAAAGAAGACTTTGTGAAATTTCACTTTATTTTGCATAAATCTAAATTTCTTTTTTCAAATTCAAAGCCTCAAAAAGGCACCTGGAGGACAGCTAAAATTTTTTCGCTTAATTTGGAAGAAAGTACTCTTTACCTGCTTCCCAATGTAAACATAGATGGGTTGTCATTTAAAGGGACGTAGCAGTTACAAGGCTTTGAACTTGCAAAAAGAATCACTGACACTGTACAATAATCTCACTCTCCTTTAATATTTTTATTTCATAAAAATAACCTAAAAAGTGCAGCTAAATTGTAGCTTAAAGTGTGTAAAGTGCAGTGCTATACACAGATTGATTATTTGAATGTTATGATATTACGTTTTTGTTTTTAATTTCGATTAGCACTTTGTAAGAACAATTATCTCTTAGGTTTTGTTATTCAGACTCATCAACAGATGCATTGCCTTAGGATTGCAGCTATTCCTAATTGTGTTTGTAGTTTTAATAATACATTATTTCAATGCATATTTTGTTTTCCCTGCTGTACCGAAATTGCACTGAACTGAACCCAAAATTAAGGTTTGTACTGAACCGTGAGTTTTGTGTAGTGTCACATACCTACTAAATAGTTACAGGAAATACACTTAATCTGAATCTTATCTTGTACATGTAATCACATAACCTATCATAAGGTAACATGCGGGGCCAAGCTGCCATTGGGCGCTGGCTAGTCCAGAAAGGTCACACTGTAGACTGTCAACAGTCATTAAGTTATTAATCTTCATTGTAGTTGCATCTGTATTACAATGACCAAGCAGTAGCAGGCACAATGCTTTCCATTGCTTTGTTTATGTTGGCCGCAGCTGAGGACCCAAATAGGTTGGCTTGCCCTGGGCCCCACTCCTCCTCAGAGACAGGCCTGGAAAAGTGTTTTGAAGGACTTCATAGAATTTCTCCTTTGTCTTGCAAGACAGGCAGACGATGGGTCAAGTTTGCAATAAACATTTCTGAACTGTGGATGGTATGTGTAATTCACATGCCAAATTTAATCAAAATTAAAGGACATTTGTTGAATTAAAATAGAATGACTCATACATTTTCAATATGTTTTCTTAGATACGGATCATTTCAGAAAAAAACAAACGCTGTCCCGCTCTCAAAATTATTCTACTCATTTTTACAGGGCATAAAATTTAAGCATCAGCCACACAAATACTAAAGAAATTAAGTTTTTACTATTTTGCTTCTATCTAACCAAATTGCATCTACAGATTAACATTATTTGCAACATTGCTAGATTTGAGACACAAAATTCTAAACCGTTAACCATATAATCACTCTGAGCGCAGAGTGGTCATAAAGAATGTCGTATAACACGATACAGTAAGACACAAAACACTGAATTACACTCACCTGAAGCCGTTTTTTTGTCCAGAATGAAAAATCCTTTATGCAAGGGAACTTACAGCTAACAAAATGAGTGTATATATCAGGAAGGACAACAATTTGCATCAATTGTGCATGTGACACATGATTTCCATCTTGCCCCAGAAGACTCACAGAAAATCATTTGCACATTGTGGTGTTTAAGATGTCACATGGTGTAAACTGCAGATGTATCTCTCAGTGAGCATTATTGCTAATAAAAATTACTGAACACAGCTGAGGCACTCTCGTCTCAAAAACAAATCAATTTTTTATTTTAAATCAAGAAATACCATGGTGGTAATGTCCAAGTATTACAACCATCTCTTATCGAGGAGAGTGTCTGTTTGAGGAATAATACAGTACATTTATGTTCTATTCTTTACATTCCTCATTTTTTTATATATGTAAAAATGTGTCAATACAATGCCTTAGGAAAGTTTCATGGGTTCATGACGCACCTGAAAATGTAAAACCTTGTTTCTGCAGCTAAGATTTGTATTAGACATTTCAAATTCAAATCAGTAATTTGTGTGTAGGTGTGTATCTACAAGGTTTCCTTTTTGATTGCTCCGTTGATTTATTTGTGCATGCAGTTACACCTTCTTTTGACTGAATGTAATTTTTATCTATAGTAAAGTTTATCCAAGCAAAGTCCATCAAAACCACACTAATTTTTTTGGTCAGTAGTTTGACTCATGAAATCCCATGCGGATTAGAATAGCAGCTAATGCTAGCCAAGCTAACAAGATAACAGAAAAAAAGATTTAAAAAAATTACTGATGGTTCAAAACTAACAGGAACAAGAATGAACAAAACAAACAAGCCAAATAAACACAATATATTTATTATGATCTCTTAATGGTTCTGTAAAACTGCCATGTAAATACATTTTACTTATTGCTTACTATAAGACATAAATATAGTGTATGGCCGGTGGGATTCACATATCCTGGCATGCTCACGAGCTTTGTACATAGCCCTTTGTATGTCATGTAAGCCCTTGTACGTATCTGTTAGTGTGATTACTGGTGCTCCCGACTGTCATGTGGGCCATTAGCTGTGTCATTTGTGTAATCCTGATGTGCTCTAGGGTTGTGTAATTACCCCCGTGTGTCTTACTGCTGTATTGCTGTTTGAGTGCGATCCTTTTAAGGACTTCATTAAAAGCGGGACTTTGTGGAATTCCACTTCTCCCCATGTTTGTTCACCACCGCCATCGCAATGCCTCGGTCTGCCTGGTACCACAATAATAGTTATCCTGGTGCAATGTAAGATTAAAAGAAAAAAAACATTTTTTTTTAGTACGTAAGGCAAAAATAAAAGTGATTGCTGAAACCGGAATAGCTACATTTTCTTAAAATATGCTTCCTTGGTTCATTTTGCCCATGAAAAATCTTTGGTCTGAACTCCAGAGGTGCTCACAGTGTTATCTTGCAGTTTCCCATATAATCCGAACTTGGAAGTTTTCCACATTCATTGTTTGTCACCTGATTTCACACACTGATTGTTAAGTACAACACGAAGGTCCTAACAATCTTATCAATCAAAACAATTTTAAGCTGTGCGAGCACAATAAACGTTTTCACTATAAAGGGCGCCATTATTCATTTAAAGCCAAGCAGGTTTAGAAAAATCTTTAAAGGCAACTTGCCATTCAACAGCCCACTCTACAAGGCAGTGGTGTCAAACGCACTGGAAGGGCCATATTAAAAACAATGAGTTTGCGGGTCGACAAAAGCTTAGTTAGTTAACAGTAAGACCCAGATTTTGCAGTTATTTGGATGAAATCTGTACTATATGTAAATAATATTTTTGTGGTAAACACTATTCCTAAATGAAATCTAATGCATCCACTGGGCTGAAACGATTTAGTTTAATCATAAGGAATTAAAATGAACATATTACAACTGCAACATTTTGTTGAATTTTATGCTAACTCGCTGCTGTCAAACATATCAAAGGGAAGGAGCAGGATGAGGAAAGGTGTAGTGCATGTGCACACAGGATGAATCCTACTACCCAGGAAAAGGCTGTATTCAGTGTGTGCTATTTGGTTACATCATTTTCGGGTTGGAATGCACAATGTAACAAAAGAATGCATTTCTTGACACAGGCAGAGCCTGAATTCACAAGTAGATGTTAAACACAGAAAACACTGGTTACGGCTAATGCTGGTTACGGTCAATCATAATAGGAGGTTCAAGAACATTTTGTTTTCTCAGTAAAATTACAACAGCACTGGAGAGAGAGAGAGAGAGTAGATGATTAGACCAATACTGTCTGTCAGCTCTGTTATATATACACTGCTGGAAACACATCGAACATACTAACTGTTACGGTGGGGCATGATGAAGGAGACACGATGCATTTGGCCACTCCAACAAACCAGGGTTTTATTAACAAAATTGGCACAAAGGGAGAATCAGCAATCAAAGGGACCACAAGGGGTTAAAACTAAACTAAGGCCGGGAGCAACAATACCAAAGGAAGGGAGGAAGACAAGATGATACTATAACTAACATGGGGTAACCACAACTAATAATCACACAGCAGCACAGGGAAACATCCACAATGAACCACTGAGTAACAAGAGCAGGCACTTAAATATACTACTGAACAAGCAACACAGGACAGAGGAGAACCATAACCAAATCAACCAATCACAAGGACTCAAGGCAACAAGGAAAAGGTGGGGTATATTACAATTAACAGGTACTAGAGGCTAGGAAACAATACTACTAAGGGCTATCAACACTAAGAGAGATCAAGGAACACAAGTAAAAAATAACTAAACAAGGCACAGGCAGGGTAACCATTAACAAGGACACAAAAGCAAAGTCATAAATTAACCACATCTGAAACTAGGGGATAAAAGCAAATAACAGACAGGGGGCACATAACCAGGTAACAAGAAAGGAGACCATGACAGATTAGGGGACCTGAAAGAAAGGCACGAATGGGACTTGGCAGGACAGCAGGACAGGAAACAGTGAGGGGAAGGATGCTAGGAGGGGCAGAACCAGATTGGAGTTAATGGGACACTGGCCTGCATCAGCAGCAATTGAAAGGTCATTATAAACTTTAAGAACGGCCGTTTCTGTAGAATGTTGCCTCCGAAAACCAGATTGAATTGAATCAAAGAACCGCTGCTCCTCTAACCACAAAGTTGCTGTTAACCCACCTTTTCCAAAACTTTGGCAATAAAGGGCAAAGGGTTTTGAGATTGGCCTGTAATTATTCAAAATAGAGGGATCAGAATTAGATTCTCAACAGCGGTTGAATTACAGTATGCTAAAGTAGGATGGAACATGTGTGAATACTACACAAGGCATTATACATGAGGCCCCAGGTCCTTAAGAAGCCGATCCACCTCCCTGATTGGTGCCCCGGGAGACAACCACAGGAACTGTCCTGCTTCTTTGAGGCAGCTTGATAAATGCTGGGACTGGTGAACGGGTGGGTGGTGAAACAAATCTATCCATGATGCCTGAAGCATGCACAGGTCACTCACCCAGACATTGGGAGTGGTTCCCCCTGCAGGATCAGGACCTGGAAGGGTTGAGGGATATAGATCTAAAACATGACCGAGTCCTTGCTGAAGCCATGGGATTGTCAGTTTGAGCAGTTCATTCTGTTACAGTGGGGTATGGAGGGACAATCCAAGTAGCAGAGATGCCAGTTAGCCTAAATGCGAACTTTGGATTGCAGCAGGAAACTGGCATCTCTGGGGTATCCTTGGAACACAGAGAGCGCCAGCAGGTTTCAAGTACCCAGTCGTGGAGGCACGAGGCAGTACTGCCACCCACTGCACTACAGTGTCCCATCTCTAAAATAAGTGCCTCTTTTTCAAATATTTATTTGTGTGACTGTTTCCTTCCATCATTACTTCCACCAGTCATTGCTCATGCTGCCCCCATTGCCAGAACATCCTGCGGGCTGACCAGCAGAATTCTATCTGAACTGCCGCATCCTGCAAGTCAGTGGCACCAGAGATAAAAAGAATCAGGGTGACAGTCAGGGTCTGTTGAACCAGTGGCGACACCATTGTTATCACAGTTATTTACTCATTTGTGTGTCTTTCCCGTGAAGATGGTACAATGATGCAAAATCACAAGACCCAAGGACCAAAGGTTTATGGATATTTACTATGTAACTTGCAGCTGACTTAATTATATGTGTAGAGCATTTGATACTTTTAAAAGGGTTCTCAAGATTCAGGCATTGACTGTGAGATACACCCATTTCAAGCAGTTCACACGCTCACACGCCACACCTTGTGTTTCTCATGCTGAGAAGTGACAACGCTCACCAAGGTGTCCCGATATGCAGAATCAATGGACGAGGCACACGCATACGGAGTGGAGTTTTCTGCCGAGTTCATAGCTGTCCTGAATTATACAAAGTTAATAGCCACCTACCAGCCAATCAGAAAATAGCATTTGTTGCTTACGGGGAAATGTATGAAAATGTATGAGTTCTTACCCTTTAATTTTCCATAACTATTACAGGTATGAGCCTTAAAGCATGTGTAGGCAACATGTGACCTCTACCTGGGTGACTAGGTACCACTGTTTTGTTTAAGCTGCTAACACAGCAGTCAAAAGTCTTACATTTATCCATCAAACTAATTCCAGGAAGCACAGAGCAGCCTGGATGGGATTCCATGGCAGGCTGCAAATTCACAAACACAGCCTGCAGTTCACTTGACTTTGGAGAGAACCCACTGGGAGAACATATACAGTAGGCTTTACTTGCACAGAGTTGGAGCAGGAATCAAACCTACAACCCTGGAGATATGAGGACACAGTGTCACTTCCTGAGCCATCAGTCATAACTAGGGTGACCAGATATTCCATGTCACTTTGAGCTACTTCAGGTTTTACAAACTGCTTTAAAACTGAGAGGCTCCTGTGCTTGGCTAATTAATTCACTTCTCCTTGTGCTTTGATTGAGTGTTTCCTTGATTGAAAGACCCGTCCAGCTGTTTCAAATTAACATTAGTGACGCATGCATGATTATAGGAAACTGACCAATCAGCACACAGGAAGAACTCGGTGCTTACAGTAAGTGAAACTCTAGTCCTTTTAATCGAAATGGTAGTTTAGTGTCCTCCCTGACATGGATTATCTGGTTGCCCTAGTCATAGCTTTCTCCAAATCTCATTATTGCCATGTTCTGGCCAGTATCAGTCAGAAAGGCTTTTGTGTAACAGCTTCAGAGAGATCTGGTACTTTTACAGTGCTAATGGTTCCCAGTACATTTTGAACACTTTTTAACATGCAGATTTTATTTATTATTATATTTTTGAAAGAATAGTTAGAAACATAAATGCACGGCATCCACAAATTCTTTCAGAAGAACCTTGCAAAACAAACAAAAAAGACAGTTATGAGTGATTAAGCCTACATGTGAGTAAAGGGGCTCAAAGCTATCCGCTCCCCTCTCGCATTTTACAACAAATGTGTTCATTTTAAAACATTTTTTTACAGCCAACTTTATTAATCCTTTGCAAATTTCAAAAGAAGACTCTTATGCAAGAATACCTCCAGTGGAAATGGTTTTATCAGGAAGAGCAAAGATGAAACATCAAAGGGTTGTGTCTTCAATACATGGCGCGCTGGAGATGGCAGGTGGCTCTTTGAGACCAGTATCCAGAGGTTTAGCAGAGGTGGGCTGTCTGTGCGCTTCGCAGGCAGGAGTAGTGGACGGGGCGGCCGCTAGTGAGCGAATCACAGATCCGGAATCTGGAGGCTATGGCAGCCTGTCTCTTTATCTCCCTGGAAATCTGGCACCAGGACAGGGGGTGACAGCAGCAGCTGTAGAAGCAGTCACTCCAAATATCACCCTGGCAAGCACAGACAGGGAAGCATCAGCCAGGGCTACCACAACATCAGTGCTGGGCCTGTCTGTTACCCAGTGATGGGGCTGGGTCACCAGTCAGTGGTGGAAAGTGGAACACGACACACTTTGTTTCCATCAGTTGAAATTGCTGCTATCCAGCGACATGCTATTTTGGTATACTTTTAGCTTTTTAGCTCCGAACTGACAAGTTTGACATATTTTGGATTTGTTTCAACTATATTTATATCACTCCAAAAAATGGACAAAATAACATATATTTCTGCAGTATTTCTCCTGCTGGCATAATCTACTGATGTTGCTGCAGCCATTTGGGACATATAGGGTCACCCCATCGTGACTGCGGTACCTAATGATAACCATAAGCACGCACTCAGACACAAGTGCTGGTGCCATGCAGAACTTTTATTAAACAGAGAGAGAACACAAAAATCTGTCAGACTATTCCATTCTGGGCTGGTGGAGATCCGTTGTGAAACGAAAAATGAATGACATCGGGCTGGGTTGTGAAAATGTCATGAAACAATAGGGCATTGTCATAAGGTATGCCATGAAGTGCGCATGTGCAAACGTGCGAGGTACAAATAAGGGCTGGCTTTCTCGAAAGTGATGGATCTTTGCAAATAATCAAAACGAACACATCAGAATAAATCCAACAAAAGAGAATATATACAAACCTTTACTCTCACTTCCACCTACATTCATTTTTGATACAGGTGGAAATATGGGCAGGTTCTCAAAAGGTACCAAGCGAGAACCAGTCCAACACTAGTGGAAATGTCTCTGTGTTGGTGGAAATGAGGCATATGTGACAGTTTTTAGAAACACCTGTAACGCGGAGGGATACAGCTGATGTGAAATGTCCAATGATGTTATACTCTGTTAACTATACTCACAGAACTCTTTTTGTCCGGTCAGATTTCTTGGTCAGAACTAACTGTTGTATAAATTGAATTATTAAGCTGTATTGTTAAAACTGCACTTACACTATGTATATGAATTTATGTGAAATCCATTCCATTTTAATTCTACTTCCTTATATTCAAATTCGAATTGCACCATTTTCTCAACAGATTTATGAATTAAATTTGATTTTCAGCATCATTCTCAAGTCAGTTCTGAGTGGTGCACATCCCTGGTATGTGCTCAAATTGCATACCGGTGTTACAACAACCAGCCCAATTTACACTATTTTATAGTCTACATTACACTCATATAATGCATTATTACGCTGTCCAAAAAGAGTGTCAATGTGTTTTTGTCATCTATTTTGGCCGATCTCTGTGTCCCTGTAACAGGACAGCAGGCAAAAGTTCAAATAAAGAACTACGTAGAAAATTACAAGTGGGCCGCAGCACTTGTATGTCTATGAACGAGATAACAAACTACTTTAGTTACGAAGGGTTTTGGGAAATGCTTGCTAATTAATGATTGACCAGCGCTGTGAACTTCTGCATGAGTTATCTAGTCATCATCTTCCAAACACTTATCCAGGCAAAGGCTGCTGGGGGGCTGAAGCCTATTTCAAGCAACACAGGGCACAAGCCTGGGGTCCATGTAGAGATGACGCCAGTGCATGGCAGGACACACACACTCTGAGTATATCATAGACATCAATTCACCAATATGCAGGGTTTTGACTGCAAGAGTGAATCTGGGGAGAACATTCACACTCCACACGGACAAAACAGGGGTGTGATTTGAACCTACATCCGATGAGGTTTGAGGCAACAGTACCATGATGCCTTCTTCATATGGACTAAACTGTTTGTAAGTCTGTGTTATTGTTTTATACAGGCACACATTCCACCTCTCCAGACAGCACAGGGCACAGTGCAGGGGTAGACACTAGACCTGGGGTGGGCAATCTTATTCAAAAAGGACTGATGGCTATGCAGGTTTTTGCTGCAACTCTCTAATTAGATTATTAATTAGACAACTGATTGGCTGAAGAGTTCTCACACCTGGGTTTGAACAGCTGACTTAAGGGTTAGCCAAAAAACTTGAGTATGCATTGGCCCTTTGCAGATAAGATTGCCCACCTCTGCCCTAAACAGAGTAGCAGTAAATAACAAGCAGCACACACACACAGTGGGCAACTGAGAGATCACATGATTTTGTTCCAGATAAACTAAAAAGACAGTGCTTTTCTTTTGGATATGTTTGGATATGTCACTTCATAATGACTTCATCTACAGTTCTACAGTATCGTTGGTTGAGCCTTGGACTGCAAATCCCACCTCTAGGAGGAATAAACATCAAGCAGTATGAAAAGAGTCAAAGACGTAGTTATGACATATACGTCATGGAACACTGAGTGGTTCCTGCATGCAGTTCTTGAATGCACTTTAAATACTTTCACAGCTAACCGACTGTACCTTCCCAGCTTGAGATGCTGTGGTGTAATTGGCTGTTTCTCTTGGCATTCATCATTTTCATAAACTCATTGACGTATGAATATTACATTATACCAGCTGCCAGTTTTATTTTCTGGGACATAGTGTAAATTGTTTGTACAGCCTGCATCTATTCTTGGTGTTTATGTGGGTCCTTCTGTCCCGAAAGTGCTGGTTCAGGCACATGACCATAGTTCTGGAAACCTTTCAGAATTAAGATCAAAGCTATGTTTTTGAGGTTTCTAGAAAGTGCTATAGAAAAACAATGTATTATTGTCATTATCATTATTATTATTGTTGTTGTTGTTGTTAATAATAATAATAATAATAATAATAATGTACACTGTAGGAGCCCTGACAACACTGTGACCTTTCAGGATCAAGCAGAAGGACCTGTAAGGTCAGCATGCTATGATTCTAACTACAGCCTTAACTGATGAGCCAAGAACTAGATCAGAATATCCCACAGGATACTTTGCCTCTCACAGCACAGCAAACTAGACCTTCACATTGTGATTTTTAAAGAGGGCCAGAGCAGGGAGGCCTGTGGTTGAGGTCTTAGAGGATTCACGACAGGGCTTAACACGTCTATAGCCAACGTACTGATTCCTGGCACCAAACACACCTTTTTGCCAGGCAGTGGGCACTAAGCGAAAAGATGAGACACCAGACAACAGGATCCCATTATATGCAAGTTTTATCTCTTCACTTTTGGCTACCTCATACAGATTCAAGTTTTGCATTTCACATATGACAATCTATATTTCATCTTGATATCACTGCTGTATTTCTAAAAATAAGGGTACATGGTTTAGAAATGCAGGTATGATCACAATCTCAGCTGAGAAAAGGGTGCCAGATTAACTCTATTTTTTGTAAGTCTAGGTATTATATCATCTAATATACACTTAGTGACTAAAAAGATGTAACCACCCAGAAGTAATGGTCCAATTTGATTGTAATTTGGTACACGTGCAGACCAGCAATGGGTATATAAATGATTCGATTTGCAAGGAACTGGCAAGTCTAGTCACCAGACACAGAGGATGCCTCCTAGACACATTAGACAGCATTACTAGCACTTGACGGAGTTTGATAGGGGTCGCATTGTGGCTTTGCATGAGGCCAGGTGGTCATATCGTGCAATTGCCTGGCATGTGGGGCATGCGGATGTCACAGTCGCCCTATGTTGGAACCAATGGGCACGTGAGGGCACCCACATACATTGTCCACGGCCAAGGGAGGATCGTCGTATTGTGCGGTAAGCATTTCAGAACCCCATGACATCTGCGCCTGTCATCCAGACACAGGTATTGGAACACCCGTGTCATCCTGCACTGTGTTGTGAAGACTGGCATCAGCAAGACTACCGGTTCACAGTCCCATGCGTATGCTGCCGTTAACACCAGGGCAGAGATGGCTGGGTTCGGAGGGGTGCCGTAACCGGGAGGCATGGACTGATGACCAGTGGCATCGTACCATGTTCCGCGATGAATCTTGGTTCTGCATTACCACGGATTACCGTCGTGTGTACATATGGCGGCGCCAAGGGAAGAGGACCGATTCTGCCAATGTTGTGGAGAGACACACCGGCATTACTCCTGTCATCAGGGTGTGGGGAGCCACACGGTATGACTCCAGGTCATCCATGGTAGTGAATCAGGGGACCCTGAAGGCACAGCGCTGTCAGTGACATCCTGCGTCTTACATGCATGTATTACCCCTCTTGAGAGAGCCCCCTGGTAAAGATTTTCAACAAGACAACGGCTGTCCACACAAGGCACGTGAGTCTATGGACTGCCTGCACCATATTGAGGTTCTCCCTTTCCCCAATCGAACATGAGTGGGATCAGCTCAGACGTCAACTCAGACCCAGTGCCGATCTGCAGGATTTTGTGGGCCAGTTACAACAGCTGTGGGCCGACTTGCCGCAGGAGAGGATACAACGGCTGTAGGATTCCCACCCGCACCGTATCACCGCATGTATCAAGGCCTGTGTCACCGTTACCGTGTTATTTGGAAGGCATGGGTTACCGTTACCGTGTCTTCCGGATGGCGTACGTTACTGT
>JAODKC010000002.1:17708849-17726959 GCA_026777985.1 Mormyrops attenuatus
TTCAGCTCAGCTAACCTCTCCTCATACGACATTCCTCTAAGACCAGGAATCATTCTCGTAGCCCTACGTTGCACCCACTACGTTGTACAGCAGTATTACTAGATTATGTAGGTATTTTATACACAAATTTTATTACACAGTGTGAAATAACTTCATTAGTACTGTAAGGAACCACACTGAGAATCAGAAAGTACTAGATTTTTTTTTAGTGGCACGCATATATGATGTAAACGTACTTTCATAAACACACAGATACACCAAACAATAAATAGAATAAAAACAAACAGAAGAGTAGATAATAAAAAAATTGGGTATTAGTAAGAAAAAAAAACGCAGATATATAAATAATGATGAGACAAGACGTGAGATACAAAGCTTGAGGTATGTGCGTATAAACTATAAGTATAAACAATCGCGCATGGACTGCGGACACTTACAAATCAGGCGGCGCTAAGAGTGATTTATAAACATGCAGTTTTTCCAAGCATGAAAATCTTGTACTAGATTTGTATTTTATCTTCACAGATATCGCATAATAATAATAATTACTATTATTGTTGTTGTTATTGTTGTACAGTTTTACTTTTACAGTTACTTTCATAATTTTTTTTTTTCATCTCCGGTACACGTGGTACAGGAAAACAGCCCGTTAGGTAACCGGAAGTTGACGGTGGGAATGAGTCAAAGTATACCCCCTTCTGGACGCCCAGTGAAACTACACGACGCAGAGAAAATACAAGGAACAAGGAAATGAATTATATAACAATATTAGACATTGCGGAAGACTTACAAAATTACGCAACCATTACCTATAACGTGTGGAATGAGTTACCGTATATTTTCAGTTTATTTTCTGCTCTGGATCCTCCCCGGTTTTACCGGTTTATTTTCACGGACGGCGTTACAGGGGAGTGACTATTACTACACAATGTCGTGAAATGTCTCCGCCCGTGACTCAGACGCGGAGAAGCGCCGGAATTCCCCCGCAGGTTGGTGTTTGCGGGCGTTTCCTGTCCTTTAAGAGGCCGGAGTCAAAACAGAAGCGCAGCGAGTCAGAAAAGCGACACGAGAGACCCTTTCCCACGAACGACAGATCACGTTACAGGTAAAGGAAAAAGAAAAACTATTTAGGATTAAAAGCTATTTTATTAAATTAAAACAACATTCCCGGAAACAACGTGCGGGTGTCGCGCTGCTCGGGCTAATTATAGTTTGTTGCGTGTAGATCTCATAACGAACGATATTATCTCGTTCTATGATCACGAAATAGTAAAAACGAATGTGTATATACATTTTAGCTTTAGAAATGGTTAATTAAATCTTAATAACAACCAGAAGTGCGCCGATCGTTCTCCGACTTTACCTATGTGGCCTTTCTTTTTTCCTGTTTATATCAACCAATGGATTATAGGAATCAGTAATGAATTAATTAATGAATAGCTCGATTTTCGGCAGAAGTTCGTGTTTTGATCGAAATGCCCTTTTCAGGTTCCGTAAAACAGCGCTGCGCACTTTGCTTTTTGCGGGGAGTGCGTCGGTGAGTACACGGGCACCCACGGAAGATGTACGGAATACCCGGAATCCCAGACCTCCTGCAACCGGCTGGCCCTTTCCACGATCAACCGGGCCGGTACGCCCAGGATCCTGCAGATAATTACAGTGGGAACCCTTTTAGACACGACTCCACTCCGGTGAGGCTTCACCGTCGTGCTCCGAAATTGGGTCAGATCGGACGCTCCAAGAAAGGTGAGTGACTGTGCTCAACACCATACGCTCAACAGATCATTTCACTTAGTGAGTTTAGGTAGCTTTTTCCATTCTGCACCTTTTCGTGATGTTTATCACCGCGTTTGAGTAAGAAAGCTCTTACTTCCGGCGCTCTGCAACACATACGCCTACTGTTTCCTTCAGTAGGCTAGTAGTTAAATGTCATATGGATGACAGTTAACTTACATTGTAGTTTTACCGGTTTATTTTGTAAATATTAATCACGTAAGTCAATCGCAAGTCTATTGTAAGTATTAAGTATATAATCCATGTCCATTACATCTCTTCACGCAGTGGATATTGAAGATGAAGATTTGGACAACATCCTGAATGCCAGTTGCCACTTCCCCGTGCCGGTCTCACCCGTTGCCTAAACGTCGCCATCTGTGCCAAAGCTAAAAACGCCAAATTTAAAAATATCTATGTTGTTTTATAAGGACATCTTACATTTACATAGCTTGTTTTTACACAAATTGCACAGCTGCTGATATTTGCTGGATCTTTGTGAATCCGAAGTAAATGTTTTGCTACTGGTACATTGGCCTGAATAAATTGTGATTCTGGGGTCACATATGAGGAATGTGTCGCCCTCTCCAGCTGCTTTTTAGGGGGAATGGGATGTGGTGGGATTTGTAGTGGCGGGTTATTTATTACCTTATATTAATGTCGGGGTCAAATTGACTCAAAGTATAATACTGTTTTAAAACTTTTCAGACTTTTTTTCTTCAGCCTGAAATATTGTGAGTTATTTAGGAAAATAAACATGTAAATATAAAATAAAACTTGCCACGTGTTTATGTTTAATGTAACATATGTTTGCATTATGCATACAAAGATGTAATCTCGGGTACTTTTGACCAAACAATTGTTACATGATACCATTAGGGCTGGGCGATATGGCTCAAAATTCAAAACACGATTTTAATTATTTATTTTTTTTTACCAAATTTCGATATACGATATGCATCGATATTTTTGCTTTCCAATTGTACTCAAAACAAGTCACACATATTGTTTTTATATTTAATGGTTTGGATCCAACTGCACAGTAACAACATTATATAATTTACTTAACAATAGCACAGGCATAAACAATATCTACACATTAACTCCAGAAAGCCAGTTATGTCTTTACTAGTGTAGGAGTACTTGTGTAAACTACTTTTGTAGATCTGCCATAAATAAACTCAAAAATAAAAGTGTTTTCAATTGTTTCATTTTAAACTGTGCTTTGTAAACAAACCATGACAAGAACAAACCTTCAAACAACTTCACAAATTCTGTGCAAGTAACACAAGTCAATCAACTGCTTCCGGCTTTAAAGATGCCCTGTGGCAGTTCACTATGTTGCCCCCCATGCTAAATGCCCTTTCTGAGGGCGAACCTGTGGCCTGTATGCAGGGATATTTCTTCGCAAGGTGGCTGAGAATTGCAAAGATCGGTTCATGTTTTTTCCACCAAGCAAGTGGGTTCGTCTCGCTGTCAATCTCCGCTGCTTGCAGGTACGTTGAAAGTTCAGCTTCAATTTGATCTCTGTGAGACAATGTGGATGATGATGTTGGCCTTTAAACGAAGTTCCAAGGCTTTTCTTCTCTTTTGGCTGCTGGTGGTGTTTCTTCTGCTGCTTCTGGAGGTCTCACAGCTAATCCAGGCTGGGCGCTAGTCTCATATCGAAGGGCCTCCACTTCAGACAGAACTCTTGTGTTTGACCTCTTCTAATTTTTCCTCAGGAATGTAGGATCTTTTAAACCGTGGATCCATAAAAGACGCAGTGTCCAGTAGTTGCTGTGTGGCAGGGTCGTCAAACTTTTCTCACAGATAATCAAGAATTTTTGTCTTAATTGACATAGTAAGCTCCGTGTGCTCCTGCTGGTGAGCCAAGATGCTGGTTTGAAAAAGGTGTAGCACAGGCTTAATATAAGAGACTGTGACAGGACTAAGCTGAGAGCGCATCTGTAAATTCCAGTAGGGGCTGGAGAGCTTTATCAAGTCACTCCAGAACATGAATGTCCTGCCAGATGGGGGCTAGATGTCTGGATTTTTTGTCAGATGAGAGCACTTGGGTGATGGCCCGCTCCTGTTCTAGTGGGGGTTCTGTTATGAGCTGAAGGGAAGGCAGATTGAGCTCTTTCTGTGCTGCCGACAAATCCCTTCTCTTTTTCCAGCTAAAGGAAAAACTTGCAACAATTCTTTTGCATACACCAATGGTCCGTTCAATGCGGGCATGTCTCATGCTTCTCTCTAAAACCAAACACAAATTACAGCTATATTAATTATTTACATTATTAATATCATTTTAAATATTTCTCATACAGACACACTCGCGCGAGCAAATACAAACGAATCCCTTACCGATTGCTAGATGTAGCCGGTGGCCAAAGCACCGTAGTCTCTTCCATTTGTTTAACTCAGTGGCTTTAATGACATTAGCGGCATTGTTTGTGGTAATGCAAACTTGTCGCGCATCCTCTAATTTCCACGCTTTAAGCGTCTCTGAGGCCCAAGCGCATTCGTTTCTCCGGTATGATCATCTGGCGCATAGCCTGTCTGAAGACAGACGCTTTTCATCTCCCAGTTTTCAATAAAATGGACCGTTAGTCTAATGTACGGTTGCATGGTACGACTAGTCCACAGATTGGATGTGGTGGAAAAGTGTTTTACGTTCTTAAGCTGATTCTTTTTTCCTTCACCTCATTATACATTTTGGGCAGCGCTTCTTCAGCAAATTATTTCCGACTAGGAAGGACATATTTGGGGTCAGTCATTCTCATTAATTTCTGAAATCCATGTTTTTCAACAGTAACCATATCTTTTGCTATGTGGCATGTTAAGGCAGCTGTTATTTCCATCCATTTGGGGCTTGTCTTTTCACACGGTATGCAATGAGAGAACGATGCTGCCAGTGTGGTCTGTTTTGCGGCAGAAGTGGGCTTTGCTGCGTTTTCAGAAGAGGCATCGCGAAGTTCAATGCATTCTTCGTACTTTGTAACGTGATTTCAGATGATTGAATAGGTTTGACGTGTTGCTACTCTTCGTTCCTACTTCTCTCTTGCAAAGTTTGCATAGAACAGTTTTTTGTTCAGTGTCATTCGGTCTGAAGCCAAACCAGTTTCAAACAATGGACATGACATTTGTGCTTTTTTTGGCACTAAATCATCGCCAACAGCACTATCCACTTCTGTCTCGATTTCAGCCATTGTTGTTACTGTGGTTAAGCTAAGCAGGAGGCCAGGTCACAATGAGGCAGCGTTTAGGTTGCGCCCAATCCGCAGAAATTATGTACTACAAACGTTTGGTAGAACCAATTAAATTAACATATCGCGATAGTTTAATTTTTAAACAACGCATTAAAAATATCGTTCATATCGTGGCATTCGATATATCGCCCAGACCTAGATACCATAATGTTAAATTCTTCATGAGTTACAATTCAACTACTTGACTCGGGTCAGATCTGTAATTTGTAACTAGTGATTGTTGACCTCGGTTTAGTTAATTTAACAGGAATATCAGAATATATATCAAATGTTGTATTTGTACCCCAGTTTGATAGGGGCGATTATGTTGGTAGGATGTTTTTGACAAATCATTTTCAAACTTTGCAGGCTCATTGTATAGGTGAAAATGTGGAAGTGCTCACAGTCTAATTCCACCAAAATAGAAGCAATGCTTCTAAGTGGCAGCAAAGGGAAGTGTGACTGCAGAAGACACTTGACCGTGTGAATGTGGTAACTCAAAAAGCATTTGATGAATCTTATTACCACTTCACAAAACAATTATATGGATGAAGATGAATCACACCAAATTTGTAGGAGCAGCACTAGATGGAAGTAAAGGAAGGAAGGGTGGGGGGCTGCAAAAGATACTTGGACTTGTGAACACAGTAGCTCTAAAAGTCCTTGAAGAATATTTTTAAAGCTTCCCAGGAACATTGTGTAGGTACTGATTTGGGGCCTATTTCATTTTAGACAAATCACACCAAAACTGTGCCTCATAGAGGTGGCAAATGAAAGACAGATACAGATCTGGTGAACCTGATTACACTGAGAGAACACTCTAAAAAAATGCTGGGTTAATTTTTTCTACCCAAAGTATGACTTGAGTCT
This sequence comes from Mormyrops attenuatus, assembly GCA_026777985.1. Taxonomy (NCBI): domain Eukaryota; kingdom Metazoa; phylum Chordata; class Actinopteri; order Osteoglossiformes; family Mormyridae; genus Mormyrops; species Mormyrops attenuatus. The sequence continues at coordinate 17,714,723 of JAODKC010000002.1, forward strand.
ACTGGGTAATTTTGCTTGGTTATTTTCAGTCCAAGCACCCAATTCTGACCAAGCATTTCTGTTACTGACCTGACCCAAATGCGGGGTTATGTTTTCCCCAGAATTTGGGTAACTGTACCCTCATTGTCATGGTAACCCATGTTCTCGGACACCATTTTAAAAATAACAAGCACCCAAACTCGTGGCATAGACTTAACAAGGTGAGTTGGTCGTTTTTGACTCATTATGTTATAATAATAATTATAGTAAAACATTACTATAATATTACAATAATACAAATAATACACTCTCCGGCCAAAAAACCGCCACACTTAAATTTTTTGTTGGACTGCCTTTAGCTTTGTTTATGGCGCACATTTGCCATGGTATTGTTTCCACAAGCTTTTGTAACATCTCAACATTCATACTCAGTGACAAAAAAGCACGCAGATGGAGTGGTGGAAATGAAGCAAATCTACACATGGGGAAAGGTCATGTGACTGTATCACAATGATTATAATATCAGATCAAAAAGACAACAGAGTTTGCGGTATAGGCACGCCGCTGTTCCCATGTCAGTAGGGTGTGGCACCCCCCCCTCCAGGCCTGGATACATGCGGCGATATGTTGCGGAAGGGAGTCATACATCGTTGTATCTTCTCCTGCGGCAGGTCAGCCCACAGCTGTAGTAACTGGCCCTCGAGATAATGCAGATTGGCACTGGGTCTGAGGTGACGTCCGAGCTGATCTCACACGTTTGATTGGGGAAAGATCGGGGAACCTGGCTGGCCACGGACCTTAACATGATGCAGGCAGTCCATAGACTCGTGTGTCTTGTGTGGACGGGTCGTTGTCTTGTTGAAAGACTGTACCAGGGTGTTGTCTCAGGAGGAGTAAAACATGCGGATGCAGGATGTGACTGGTGCAGCACTGTGCTGTCACTACCAGAGATGACCTGAAGTCATACTCTATGGCTCCCCATACCATGATGTAACGCCGGTGTGTCTCTCCACAACATTGCCAGGATTGGTCCACTCCCCTCAGCGCCGCCATACACACACACAACGGTCATCCGTGGTAAAGAACCGAGATTCATCACTGAACATGGTGCGATGCCACTCAACGTCAGTACATGCCTCTCGGTTTCGGCACCACTCCAAACACAGCTGTCTCTGTGCTGGTGTTAAAGGGAGCCTATGCATGGGACAATGAACCCACAGTCCTGCTGATGCCAGTCATTAAGACATGGTGTGGGATGACACGGGGTGTTGTAGAGAGTCCAAAACCTGTGTCCGGATGACAGGCGCAGATGTCATGGGGTTCTGTAATGCCAGGCGCAAAATACGATGATCCTTCCTTGTTGTGGTCTATCTTGGGTGACTGGAGGTCGGTGCCCTCACGTGCCCATTGGTTCCAACATCGGGCAACTATGACATCTCCACATGCTGGGCATTTGCACGATATGACCAGCCGGCCTCATGCGAACCCACAATGCAACCCCGGTCAAACTCCATCAAGTGCTAGTAATGCTGTGTAATGCGTCTACAAGGCATCCTCTGTGTTTCGTAACTAGATGTGTCAGCTCCTTGCAAATCGAATCATTTACATACCCATCACTGCTCTGCACGTGTACCAGATCACAACCAAATCAGACCATTATTTCTGGGTGCTTAACTTCTTTTTTTGTCGCTGACTTTATTTTCATCCAGATTTACATTCATTTCTCATCGAGATCTTGTACTGACGACAGGAGTTGAACCACTCCGTAAAGTCTTCTTCAGCAAATCCCAAAGACAATGGGGTTAAGGTCGAGAGTCTGTTGTGGCCAAATCATGTTTGAAAATGATTCCTCATGCTCCTGAACCACTCATTTACAATTTGAGCCAGATGAATCTTGGCATTCTTGTTCTGGAATATGCCCATACCATTAGAGAAGAAAAAATCCATTGATGATGGATGGAGGTATAACCTGGCCATTCGGTAGATTTTGGTACTCAGCTGACTTTATTGTTGCATAACGTTGCTCAATTGTAATAATGATCCAGTCATTGGCTCTTAAGTATTTGCTTTGCCGATTTAAATTCAAATGGTGACTTTTTTTGGCTGGGCAGTGTATAAATAATGATAGTGATAATGATGTGGATGCCAAAGTGCAACCTAGTTTGCTGGTTTGCAATATACTTATGTCCTGAAGCTTAATTCTGTGAACAGCAATAAATACATTCTCAATCATTGAATCCAAGTGTGTTTCATTCAGACCCATTGCCACAGGTATATAAAATTAAGCACCTAGCCATGCAGTCAGGTTTGCAAACATTTGTGAAAGAATGGGTTGTTCTGAAGGGCTCAGTGAATTCAAGCATTCAAGTCAGTTTGTGAAATTTCTTCCCTGCTATATATTGCACAGTCAACTGTATGTTATGTTATTGGAGAATGAAAACATTTAGGAACAACAGAATTATAATAAATTATTATAATGCAATGAATTAAAGATGGCCAACTCGTCTTGTAACATCTATCCCACATCCGCAGCTTGAGGTCAGTTTGGGTGCTTTTCCCCTAGTGATTCCAGACTATGTAAAGTAACAGAGTGAAGTCACTGAGCACTGAAGCGCTTAGTGCATAAAAGTCACCATGTGCTGTTGACTCAATAACTGCAGTTTTCCAGAATTCCTCTGGCATTAATCCTAGCACAAAAATGGTGTGCTGGTAGCTTCATGGAATGGGCTTCCATGTTCAGGCAGCTGCATGCAGCCTCACATCAGCAAGCGCAATGCTAAGTATCAGATGGAGTGGTGTAAAGCACGCCGCCATTGGACTCTTGAGCAGTTTTGTTTTGATGTGATCTTTGAGCCAATGCTATAACATGTTGTTTTTCAGGAGTTGGGCTAGACCCCTTAGTTCCAGTGAAATGAGCTTCCTAAATGCTTCAGCATACCAAGACATTTTGGACAATTCTATGCTTCCAGCGTTGTGGGAACAGTTTGAGGAAGGCCCTTTCCTGTTCCAGCATGACTCACAAAGTACGGTCCATACTGTAAAGATATGGTTGGGTTAGGGTTATTCATTCAGTTTCATATGTGATGCCTGTATTTATTCTACTACAATAAACTGCATACAATTTAACAACCAGATTTGTTTTATACATTATGTCCACCTGCACGTTCAATATGAATATTGTTCAGAGAATGTGGACCGTATAATTTGAATATATGAGATTTTCCACATTTTAGTTTTTTGATTGCATTCACAGATCTTTGTGGGGACCTGAAAAATGGTCCCCACAACATCAAAATAACAGTCGGTTCCCACAATGTAACATAAACCTAATACACACTATACTTTTACGATTAATTGCACTTAAGAAAATGTTCATATTAATCATAGCAACTCCATATTTTTTAAAGAAAAACAATACTTTATTAAAATTGTTTTCAAGTTATATCAACTAGAAGAAAATGCAAAAAATGACACATGCAGCTATGTAGGAGTTTCTCAGTGTGGATTTATCAGAAACAAAAAACATCCCACCCAGGGTATTTCCAGTTGAGCTTCACAAGAAAAGAGTAAGGTTCACAGCATGGGGCTAAAACAAAACGCACACTGTACCCAAAAAACTGACCACCAAGTGAGATAAGGTTGGACCTGTAACCTGGTCAGGCAGGTAAACACATTTTCTGAGTCTTGGACAAAGATCAGCATGATGAAAATGACCAGACTGCCAAATACCATAAAAGATTCGGCGTATGATGTCCAGTGGAGCGTTTGAAGAATAAGCTGCATTTGAAGAATAAGCCATTGGAAACGACGACGATGATGATAATGATGATGATAAAGATCAGACGAGGGATGGCACTAGATTTCTGATGGATTAGGTGTCCCATCTGTATGGTACCTACTCAGGGTACTCGAAGGGGGGTGGGGGGGGGGAATCTTTTTCAAAGGCATGGAGGGGGAACCTGTCAGATTATATTTAAGGAGGTTCATCCCAGCAACTCCGTGGCCAAAATTGAAATCCTTCTAGAAAGGCACTTGTCTTGTTCTCCCGAATGAAAGCCCCCATATGCAATGCCTGTGTCAGTGTAATTCAGAGTGTGTCACACAGATAGGCACAGGGAAAAGGGAGGCATGTAGCAGACAGAGCTGAGGGTATTTTTCTAAGGGGTCTTTCTTCTTTCTTTATTCAGAACAACACAATAGAGCAAAAAGGGGGGGGGGGGGAGCTTCAGGTAAACAAAAACTAAATATTGATTATGAGAGAATTGAAGCATGTCCAAAATACAGTTTTTAATATTCAGAGGTAAGGTAAACTTTCTCTTTTTTTTCCTTTGTATTGCCAAGGTAGTTTTTCATGACATGTGGTACCAGGGAGGGTCTGGGGTAAGGAAATGAAGGGGCCATCAGGGGGCGCTCACACATACTCCTTGGTGCTGCTAGGTGGATGGGGGGAGGATTTGGAGGGGTATTTGGACACCTGCTTGCTCCTGGGACATGATGCGGCCAGCATAGCCCCCCCCAGGATGTCAAGAAAGGAGCCTGCCCAGGCAATGAAGATGGCTGCTCCAAACTCAAACCTCCAGGGGGAAGAGAGAAAGTATATATTATACATATTACAACATGTACGACGCATTAAAATATACACAAGGCCCTCTGTATAACAATTAATATAGGACACAGACGAGCTGCAGTGAAATCTAACATACAGGTCCCCGTTAGGCTCATTATTCATAACATCCCTGAAAAACTCAAATAACAACATTGCACTTAGGTAGGATACAGTCCAGTGTTCATTCTACCCCACATATACTTCCAAGGATAGGCCACAGATCACCAGAGTGCTTAGTACAAGTGGATGGATGGATGCATGGATGGATGGATGGATGGATAGATGGATGGATATGTGATTTTATTTTAATCTAGCTGCGTCACTGACATGTTAATAATTGAATAATTTATCAATTATAATTCGTTAATCACTATGCCCCCTGCTGACCGTATAATATTCACTATAACAAAGGTAGGGAAGAACCATCTTAAACAAAAATGTGCCTTTATGTGTAGAGATGCAGAACACACAGAATTGCAAACCTACTTTGTGTTGACGGGGGTGAAGGGGTTGTAAAAGGCACGAATGACGTTGTGGGCAAACCAGGAGCACGCGACTATTGCACACAGAGCTGAAGAAGAGGTGCAAAGAGGAACAGCCATTACTCAGCATGCATACTGAACTGTTTTAATCATCTACTGATCAAAAGATGCAGTCTTTCATTTTACAGCAATAGTCCCCTTGCAACTTTGAAACAGTTGGTGTCCCTTCACTGACCCCTACAGGACTGGGTTGGCAATATCCCAGCTATAATAACTTGATTTATTAGACAGGCCTTCATATAGTACTTGCTCTATGTGTTTGTTGAGCATGACCTGCCCCCCGCCTGGGGTCCCACTGTGCACTTACCCCCCACCAGCAGGATAATGCCCCCCATCATGGCCACACGTGACTTCCTGACTTTGTCGTCCCCACCGCAGTTGGTACACTTCATTCCCACGCAGGCCACGCCCAGGCCGGCGATGGAGACGATGATGCCCGCAATCATCAGGGCACGAGTTGCTTGTAGAGCATCTATAAGATACAAACACACAGACAGATAAGTGTAACCATAAGCATGAAAGTTTTTTTTAGGAGATTTACAATGAATGCATCCAAATGACATGCATTTAGAAAAATAGGATCATCCAGTTCTTAGAGCACTTTGGGTTAAGAACCTTGCTTGAGAGTCCATATCACTTAGTCACTAACAGGAATTGAACCAGTAATCTTTACAGGCATTACAGGATTACAGGCATGCCATTCTAACCTGCTGAGTCACATACTATCCCCATGTGAAAGGTCCATAAAGATTTGAAAAGACTCTGTACTGTGAAAACATGAGTTACATTGCATATGTGAAAAGGCTGTAATGAGTACAGCTGGCGGAATGATGCCGTACAGACGAACAAATGTTTCGTGTTTAGACTGAGCTGTGGTTTATCCCTAAAGTGTACAGGTTTAACACTTTATTGAAAAATGACAACTCAAATTTGAAGTTGATAAAAGTATTGCTTTTGGACATTGGCACAGGTTTTGTGGCAGAGGAGTACCACATGTGATTCAGGGAAACCAATATTGTATTAATAAAACTAATCATAAAATTCAATTTCAAAATTCAATCATAAAATGCATACACAGTGGTGGCAAGAGAAAGACCGAAGACCTGCGTGTGGACACACATACACATACACACACACACACACACACACACACACACACACGTTGCTGTGCCTATTTAAATGCTGTGCCCATTCATTTATATGGGAGAAACTCTAATCCCAATCACGACACCCTTAACCCCTACCCAGCCTTAACCTTAACCATAAGTAACTAAATGAAATTCAAGACTTGTGGCATTTTTACTTCACAGATTTTTATCCAAATGGGGGCTTGAAAATGTCCCCAAAAGTAAAGAATGTTCAGGTTTCACCACACTTTGGGGACATTTTGGTGCCCAAATGTGATCTATGTAAGCCCCCCGCCCCCCTGTTTTCATATCTTTGTGGGGACTGCCCAGTCATTTCTATGGGTAAAACCCTAATTCCATCAATGACAACCCTAACCCCTACCCAGCCCTAACAAAATAAAAGTCTTTTGGCATTTTTAGTTTTTTGATTTTTAGATTTTTATAAAATCTAAAGAAATTGTCCCCACAATGTCAAAAGAGCACGTTTTTAGGAGGTTAGACCAAATGTCCCCACAATGTAACGTATATCTGGACCCCACACACACACAGACACACACACACATACACCTCTACCTAATGAGGTTATCAATCCAATCAAGCAGCTTGCTTTCCTTACCTGGGTAACAGGGCAGGTGATCAATCACCATAGCAACAGAACGGCACCCACCTCACCATCCTGCCCAGCGCTCTGACTCCCTGTGGATCCACACACACACTGCTTACTGGCTCTTTTCAAAAGCTAGTTTCGGCTAGTTTTTAAACTATGTAATTATTCATTATATCATTACCTGCTTTAGACTGGTTGAGCGGTGTAAATAAATCAGCTCGAATTCAAATGAGGAGACAGCTTTACTGGAAGTTCACCCAACAGTCATAAAGGTCTCTTCTGTGAAACTGTCAAGATATTTTAGTGCTGTGCTGCAATAAAAGGAGCAGGGATTCTCCATCTGTCCCTCTCTGAATGAAGCTCAGTTGGGAATGCCATTTCACCTCTGTCTGGCAAGGCTGGGCCTCTCAGGAACTCTCCTCATTTCATTGTGAGCACAGCAGTCACAAAACCAGTTTGTACCAGTATGTCCCAGCACTCACAAACAAATCCTCTCAGACGGGATGAAGAAGAGGCGGAAAAAAGGAGGAGGAAAGGGAAAATGATTACCAGCCTCCTTTTTGCATTCATGGAGCACAAAAAGCTCTTTAAGTACACAAGCTACATGGATCCTGTCCAGAATCTCTCGCTTTTTTCCTTTCTGTGAACATTCTTCATTCTTTCACCTGCAGTCAGGTGCAGATTAAACCAGTTCCAGCCCCTAACAGGAAGTGGCCGCAGCTGTGTGATTTTCTTTACAGGCTCATGGTGGTGGGGTGGGTTTCGGGGAGTAGGTTTGGGCTGCAGACACCCAAGATCCTTCAGGCCAAAACACAATATGGACTGTAATGCTCCTTTCTGGATTTAACAATGTTCAAGTGTCTAATCGCATCCATCTGCATACACATTATTTCAAGAATTTTATATTTCTGGTTTGTTTATTTGTTTTTTTCCTTCTTTATCTCTCTCATACATTTTGTTTACACAGAAACAGTGGGTACAGAATACAGTACCAGTCGGGAGATAAAAGTCTGATTCAAACAGATTATTGTTGCTAAATATAGTCTGTTGTGTTTATTCCAGACAGATGCCAAATGATAATCCAATAACTCCAGACTGCAGAAAATACCAACATGATAGGAGAATGTGAAATCAATCATCAGTGTGCTCACTGCAACCCAGGATTGCAGAAGCAGTATTGGAAAGATAAATGTGTTTTGCAAATAAAAGAAAGCTAAGTTGATTTCAAACAAAGACTAAACAAAATAGGAATACACCAGCTGGTCTATCAAATATCAGATGCTCTGCATACTACTGCAATGAGTAGAAAGAACAACATTTTACGGAAGTCTATAGCCACAAGTACAGTTGGGTTAAGCTGAGAAGGTGCGCAGACACGAGGGTGGGAGGCATAGAGGTAGTTCCACAGAAGGACGCAGCGACATAGATAGAAAAGTGATCAGGCCATTAACATTCATAAATGGTTTTTAATTAGAATTCCAGCTACCTTTATTTTCTCAGCACAACAGCTTGTACAAAGTGACTTAGTGCATAAAATGCATGTTCATCAACAAACAGGGCAAATAAAATCAGGCACATACTCAATTATCAATTATAATTTAAGAAACAAAGGTATCACCCTGTTGTGTCAATACAGCTATTTAAAATGCCCAACATCAGGAGCTTGTCGAGCTTTAGATAGGACCACATATAGATAGACTGCTCACAAGGCACTGCTTCCAGCAACACTCCTGAGAGCCAACAGCTACCGGGGGTGGCGGGAGGTTGAATTGGAAGCACAGAGGAAACTAACGGGTGTCAGGGTGCCACTGAGCTGGGTGTGTCAAAATCTACATGGACAGCATTGATACAGTGAGATAAGGTGGAGGTGAACCATCCCTACATAAATATCCATCAGAGACACACAAATTTGCATTTCATTTGACTGGCTGAGACAATGGTTATATATAAAACTAAATCCCATTTCCAAAGACGCAAGGGTGCATGGATGAAGTGAGCAGAAATAACATCACTTAATTTCAGCGCTGACATCAGAGAAAGTGATTTCTCAGCGATTTTGAGAAACAATTTCAATTTCACAGAGGTAAATTTTTATTGCTGTTACTCCATTTCCTTTGAAACTCTTTTTTTTGTAACCATAAAAATCAATGTGTCTTAACAGAGATTGTCATTGTCACATAGTCGAGTAGTAGGAACTGAAAGCTGAAGGAAAACACTAGGTTTGTGGGGACTCTGTGTTCTGCATCAGGTCGCCTTTAAACTAAATCTCTGTTATGGGCATATGATTCAGCCGGAACATGCGAGGACGGGGGCGGGGGGGGCGAGGGTTGCCTTAGCAACTGCCCCTTTTGCCCGAACAACTGAAAGGAGCACCCTATTGAAGTTCTGAGTGCCCCCTTTTGATCACCAACAATAACGCAAATTTTACCGGAGGGGACCCCCCAGTCCGTGCCATTAGTAACTAGTGGGTTATGTGAGCATCAGATACGTGCTTTAACACGCAAGGTAACGAAGATGCAGGTTTTTTGCCTCCCCTCCCAAACATCAAATTCCGCCTATGCCCCCACCCCATGAAAAGTCTCTGCCCGGCCCTGAGCATCAGTACCGATAAACCCTACATAGTATTTAAGACAAGTGGGTATGTAACACGGATAGATTGATGGCATTTATAATACCTATGCACTCACACATCCATCCTAATGGATAACCTCTTATACTGCGTAGGGTCTCTGGAGCACGTTAAACTGCGTTTGCTTAAAAGTGATTGCGGCAATACAAAGAGTGCAAAAAGACTTGGAAAAAAATCTCAGAGAAATCCTTAAGTGAAAATAAACACCAGTTCATATAGACGTAATTAATCCTAAGTAAATAAAACATGAGTTCGCTGGAGTTAATCGCTATTCAGAGATCGAAACGCAAATAGGCTACGAACAATGGACACAGTGTATGGAAATACAAAGCGTTTCTAAGGGTAAATATAATCAGATCAAGTGATTGCGGAGGATAACAAGCTTGGGGCTGTATATAGATCAGGGCAACCAAACAATACGCCCCTTCTGAATCCCCAGCCGCAGCGGCCAGCGCCGTACGTACGCGATTCATGCTGAGAGACAATTATCTATAACCGGGGCGTTGACTATACCCTCCAGTATCTTCCTCTCCTCAGCAGGTCATCAGCACCATCATCACGATACATCACATTTTCCTCATAGCCAAAAATTTACATAGCCTACAGCGAATTATTGTAGAGGCACACATTAGTTACACAAAAAATAAAATAATGGAAAAAAAAAATGCAAAAAAAGTTCAAGTTGGTAATATAAGTATGTAGCCAAAGTGTGTATAACTAAGCCATGTACATGCAGACTTAAATGTAACAAAATCACACTTACTGTCAAGCTGCAGAATGGAGTCGTAAACTTTGCACTGCATCTGTCCGGTGCTCTGGAAGGCGCAGGACATCCACAGCCCCTGGTACATGGCTACAGCCGTGATGATGTTATCTCCGACATAGGCGGACATCTTCCACTGCGGGAGGATGGTACCCACTATGAGTCCTACGACGCCGATCAGGGACAACGAGAAGCCCAAGAGCTGAATGCCCGAGTTGGCCATGTTTAATTGGAGCGATGCGTCGCGCGTTAAATCAATATGTATAAATCAAATTCGGGTGGATTTTATTTGTGGCTTAGAAACAGAAAATAATTTCGTAACTTCAGATGAGCTCACAGACGATCATATATCGCCGAAGTTCTTTATGCACCTGTTGCTTCAAAATCAATTTTCTTCTTTGTCTTTTACATTTGCCCCATAAAATTGTGCGAATTATACACGTATCCCCTAATAATATAGTGAGAAGGTCCTATATAGCCTCCTTTTCCAAGGATACGATGCGCAGAATCACCTATGTCGCACCTTGAATGGACAATGAGATGCTGTTTGGGACGGGCGTTTGTTTTAAGTGCCCATGTGGAGGGGAGGGGGTCTCCCTTCTTCCCAGTGCATTCACAGGGTCCTGACGTCATGTGTTACATCGCCCGAATAGATGTGGTACCTCTCATCTTAAAGTACGTGATATGTATTTTTTTTCTTTTCATTTTCGGAAAGGACAATTCGTGTCTATTTGTTAGGGAACAAAACGCCTACGCGGTTACTTTAATTTCCCAGGCCACCTCTGCCACCGATTAAACTGTCAGTCTTTCACTGCTGACTTTCTCTCGTTTTCCAGTTCGTTGCTATGAGTTCTGCTCTTTTTCACTGGCCGAGGACGAATCTGTTACGAGTTACACCGCCTGAAACGGTTTGCCTCTGGAGATGTGGTGTGGTATAAGTGGTGTGTCTAGTTATACTAATCTGTTTTATTCCTATCACGCTACATCACCTATGGTGTGGTTTCACGCAGCACAGTACAATCAGAGTATCATGTTTTTATTTTTCTCGATTCCCACCCCTAAAAAACAGGACATTCAAAAACAGGGTGTTATAAGATCATCTCAGTATTTTAAACGGGAACAGGGCAGATGAACTATATATATGTTTACAGATGTTCCTTCAACATGCAGGACTGCTACGATGAAAGTAGGGATTATGAAACTATTTCCATAACATATATGGAAACTGCATAGAAATTAATTGCAACAAATTTAATCATAATTCCTTCCTATAAATTTAATTATGGTCCACATCCTGCATTAAACCTTACTGAATCCTAGCCAGCAGGAGTCCACAGATGTCCATGTGGTGTACGAACTGGCTTACATGCTCATATCCTTCATTGTACTGTGTTATGACTGTTCACATTGTGTTGACAAGCCTGATTGGGGGGGCGGGGATATGTTTATGCACATTGTTACACTGTGAACAGAGACCCAATTAACCCTGTTGTGCATGCCACCCACAGCTGTTCCGGGATTTTTTGAATAATGCGTTTGAATTCCTGAGAGCAGCATGGTGCAAGTTCTGCACGTTTCAGGACATCGTTTGGGTGTATCATGTTGGGTCTGTGAGACACCATGCTCCAGCACCATGCTGGCAGTGGCGATCTCCCAGAACCCCCGAAAAACTGGAGACTGAGGGCCTCCCTGAACCGGAGCATAACAAAGGTTCTATTGTAGCCCAGGAAAATGTCTTGGAGACACAAGGAATTTCAAATGCACCGAGCCACTGGGAGATTTTGTTTCAAGAATGTTCCTGCTCGCCGCCCAGGTCGCTGCGGGTTACGCGATTTATCGCTCGCCCTCTTTGCCGGCACCAAGACACGGGCCAAGCCGCTGAATCGAGAGAAAGGCCTTCCTCTTTTCTCTGCTGTTCATAAACATGCATTTATCTTCTCACGAGCAATCACACAATGCTTAATGGGTTGGGGCGGGGGGGGGG
>JAODKC010000002.1:17766693-17790103 GCA_026777985.1 Mormyrops attenuatus
CTTGGCAATGGTTAGTACTGTGAGAAGCATGCAAGATTTATTCATGTCTATATTAATGTTAGTGAGGTCCCCAAGCAAGCAGAGTGAAGGGGAGGGTGGAATGAGAAGCCCTAGGTGTGTCGATAAGTCTTCACATACCTTTTGCCAGAATTCGTTGACCGGTGTGCAGTACCAAAAAGAATGCAGGTAATTATCTGGTGCATCCTTCTTACAAGCTTCGCATATGTCAGTATTTCTGATACCCATCTGGAACATCCTTTGCCCTGTGTAGTGCGTTCTGTCACACACTTCCAATAGCGCTTGAGCTTCCCTGCCCTAGTGCCCAGATGTCCAAGCCCCTCCAGTGTCCTGAGATATTCTAGGCATGCCTAGTGATGCTCGTTCAGCCAGCATCTTGCATCTCAAGAGATTGTCCCGCCTCCAGCATATTCAATTCAAGCCAATTCTTTTTATTTTTATGTAGTGCCTTTTACAACAGAGTCATCCCATGTCGCATTGCATGGATGTGTTGTGATATCTGGAGGACATATGGAAGACCATGATGGCCCTCACCCCATAAGCAGAGAAGTGATAGTGTTCCTGGAGGGCCTCTGGGCCCTCAGAGATGAGATGGCCGCTGATCTGTCCATTGGCTCACCGCAGCTGGCCGACGATCCACCTGCCTGCTCACCAGAGCCCTCCGTTAGCTCCCGTCGAAGAAAGCGGAGAGTAAGGGGGAGGCTTGAGCTGATATCCTGCCCAGGAGACACCATCCAGCTGCTACCACCCAGCCCCAGTGAGACCTTCACCTAGCTGCTAGCGCCTGGCCCTGAGGCTTTGAGGCCCCTGGCGCTCTACAAACGCATGGTCCTGGTGATGCTTTCTTCGCTCTGCAAGCGCCCAGCCCTGGTGAGGTTGCCACCTTTTCACAAGTGCCCGGCACTGCCTGTTCCCACCGACTCCAGGGGCTCCGCTTTGCTTGCCCTAACGCTTGCTCCTGTCTCCTTCGTTTCCGGACTGTGACACCTGCTATCACAGAAATGGAGCTGAATACCCACTATCTAATGCGCTGGCCAAACATGCTCATCAACACCTTTTTTTAAGTGATGGGAAATATACACTCAGTGACAAAAAAAGTTAAGCACCCAGAGGTAATGGTCTGATTCGGATGTAATTTGGTACACGTGCAGACCAGCGATGGGTATGTAAATGATTCAATTTGCAGGGAGCTGACATGTTTAGTCACCAGACCTTGAGGATGCCTCGTAGATCCATTAGACAACATTACCAGCACCTGATGGAGTTTGATAGGGGTCGCATTGTGGCTTTGCACGGAGTCAGCTGGTCATATCGTGCAACTTCCCAGCATGTGGGCAGCACGTCACAGTCGCCCGATGTTGGAACCAATGGGCATGTGAGGGCACTCGCACACGTCGTGAAAGTTCCGGTCGCCCAAGACCACACCAAAGGAGGATCGTCATATTGTGCGGCAAGCATTACAGAACCCCATGACATCTGCGTCTGCCATCCAGACACAGGTATTGTACAACACCCTGTTTCATCCCACACCGTGTCTCGATGACTGGCATCAGCTGGACTACGGGTTCACCTTCCCGTGCATAGGCTGTCATTAACACCAAGCAAAGACGGCCGCGTTTAGAGTGGGGCCATAACCGGGAGACATGGACTGATGATAAGTAGCATTGTGCCATATTCAGTGATGAATCTCGGTTCTGCATTACCTTTTGATGTGATATTATAATCATTGCGATACAGTCACATGACCTTTCACCACATGTAGATTCATGTCATCTCCATCACTCTGTCTGGGTGCTTCACTTTCTTTGTCACTGAGTATATATTACAGGTGTAATGGTATCAAGTCATGGCCTTTAATGCCACTGGGAGACGAATAACTTGCAGAAGCTGTTTCTGCCTTGCTCTGGTCGTACACATATTAAGATGATGTCATCAATGAGTTAGCATGTTGGATGTGTTTCCAGCAACATATCCAAGTTCCATATAACAGAACCAACCGGCAATCTTGGTTTCATCAGCTACTCTCTCTCCAGTGTTGGTGTAGTTCATTGGGAAACCAAAACATTCCCTAACTATGGAGGATGAAACGTGACTTCCAAACAAACAAATCTTTGCCATAAATCAATATATTGGTAGAAATTTATAAATCTAAATCAATGAATAAACAAATCTGTTTAATAAATAAATATTTATGCCAAAGATGTATTTACTTATTTATTCCCTGGTTTGTTTATTTATTGATTTACCTCCAGATTCACAGATTTCAGGATTTCTTTACATATTTCTCCTCCTGTATGTTAATGAGGTGGGCAGCCCTAACCTTTTCCTAAAACATTATTGGCCAGATGGGCGAACTAGGCAGAAGGAATAGTAACTGATCAAGTTGTTGCCTTGACCTGTTTTTTTTTTTCTTAATGTTGTGTGTTTTGCACTTCAGGGCCACCGTACACATCACCTTTTCCTACAAACAGCTCTGGCAGCAGCATTATACAGTGGGGAAGTTTCTCCTACCTTTGGGTTGACATTGACAGAGAAGCTTGTGGTACTTCAAAGTAAACCTGTTTTAGCCCTCTAATAGCTAGAAAGTGGCGCGGGAATGCAGTCTTTTCATCAGGATGGTAAATACCAACAACAAACCAAACTCGGCGCTTATGAAGCATCTGCTGCAGCCCTTAGACAGCCTGATTCCCATAACTGACCCCAAGAAGTTTGACAGAAAATGAGTAAATCTGGCAAGAAAAGTGGACAAAAAACAGAGGACACCACAAAAAAAAAACGCATACATTTTTTCAGAAAAAACATTTAGCCTTTTATTTATATATCGGATGATATTTTCAGAAAATCACAAGAAAGTGCGTGTAATAAAATATGACAGAAATACCATACAGTGGGAAATATTATGTTTGAAAAACACCATCTAGAAAGATGCACAAAACTAACTGGAATAACTTGAAACATCCAAGTAGACACGTATGAATCCTATGACACTGCTGAAGTTCAGAAGAAGATGCATTCTTCTTGAGAAACTGATGCAGCTCGCTATAGAAAGTGCATCTTGGTAACCGCCAAGGTAAGGAGGGAGGGTGGTCAGAGTTTTGTAGAGGTGGTTCAAGGGTACGGGTTGACGAAAGGGTCCGTTGGGGTGTAGTTGAAGCTGGCGTCAGCAAAGATGCCCAGGGTGCCAATGGTGGTGAAGATGACGAAGATCCAGAGGAACAGCCGGTCCACCACCATGGCCACGTACTGCCAGTCCTCCTTTAACTGGGCCACAAAGAAAGGAAGTGGGCACCAATTTCAGCTCAGTGGTACCAGCAGGCAATGAAATGAGAACTTACACACCCCCCCCCATTCCTTACTGCTTCATGGTCCTTTTGAGCCTGTAGCTGCTCAGCAATGTAGACAATAGCATCGATGGCTGACTTGAGATCGGGGGGAAGGGTGAGGTAGCTGCTGGGGCCATCAATGAACTTGCGCAGGTCGGTGCACAAACCCTCCGACTGGTACCTAGTACAGCCCAGAGGGAAGAGAAGAAATATAGCTTATTTAATCAATCAGACACAGCTAAAAAGTCTTCAACACTTGCCGTAAACATCACCGTTTTGGTCATTAACTTGGCTTATCCTGAAACAACCCCACAACAAAAAAGTTTATGGCATACTGGCCAAAGTCAATCTTAACTGGAGGAAACTCTCTTGGTAGTGGAACCAGGGGAAGAAAAAAACTGAGAATATGTGAAACAGAAGGGACCAAGCGACAAGCAGGTGGGCACATTGCCTCCAGAGGGACTGCTGGTTTTCTGCAGCTTCCGAATACCCCCTAAAAATGACCATGTCTTAAATAAAAGTCATACTGGCTTCCTACCAAGTCATCACACCTCTGAGCATATTTTAACCACACATATCCTAATAAACATGTCAGCCAAACTAATAAAGGGGTATATTTGCCTACTCATCGATCTTAAAGAGCTTTTTACTCAAAGGACCATGTACATTTTTGTTGTAGTAAAATATTGTAATAATTTGGGTATAGCGAAGTACTGATGGCCTCACTACTTACCTAATTAATTTGTTCATGAACCAAGGGATAAACAATGACATAATGCAACAGTGAAAAGCCATTAATTTCTTGTCATAGCAGCGCAAATGCACATAAAATAAGCACACATTTGCGCTTTTACAAACAACCGATTGTCGCACATATCGTTTTTAAAGGTGAATGCGTACTTGTGTACCAGTTATGTCCATCCCTGGCTATGGCAACAGTTCAGTGTACAGTCCTGTATGGGTCAAAAACAGGATGTTAGACATAGACGAAATGGTCCGCCAGCTGGAGATGTGGGTCTTCTGTATGCTTGCTCCAGATAACAGCAAGCTATTTAGCTTTAAGTCAGGTGACCCAGTTCCATTACCGGAGACACTGGGAATTTAGCAAAGGCAAGGACAAGCAGAGCAGGAGATAAGGCACCAATGACACGAGAGCTGCCTCTGAGCACGGGGTGGTCTCTCTGTCTGCGGCCTCATTCATATCAGTCCATCTGTGCAAACCAAATTAACATACAGCCGTGATAAGCACCATGGGAGTGCCGGGGTACCCGCAGCAATGCCGAGGCAGAGAGCGCAGCCGGCCAGCCCACTGGGACGCCAAGGAGAGGAGCTGCCTTACTATGGTGGCTCCGTTTCAGACTAGTGGTGCGAGACGGGCGATGTGTCACGCGCAGTTAGCCACGGAAAAATGGATACCCTGTAAAAGGAATGATATGCCGAATGCATAATGTAAAACAGGGGTGAAGCGTTGGACTGGTGACTTATGGGAGGATAATGCACCGTACAACCAATCAGGACTTTCAGGATCAGGATCACATGCAAACAAACGCAATTAGGGAAGCACCTGGCACACCATACAGTATTCGGTATATATTCTGTCTGAAGCTGGGAAATGCATCAGCATAGACCACATAGTGAGATCTTCTGAGATGCACGTAACTCATGTTAGAGATACCTTTGCATGGGCGAAGGAGTACGAAGCCTAACTCCAGCCTTGCAATGAGTCTATCCTAATTAACCGTGATATTTAATCCTAAAATGGCTACGGTAACAGATGCTTTTTTCTGGGTGGGGAACCTAGCATCTGTTTTATTACAAATTGCAGCACTTCCATCTTCCCCTAGAGGGCAGCATGGTGTTACATTTTGCACAGACTAAGCCCACAGACTGTCCTAAAAGCCCTTCACCTACTGTTCTATGTACAAGTAAGGAATGTTGCTGCAGCTGTATTCTCAAGATGAACAAGACATTTGTGGAATTAAATCATTATGTGATGTTTGATGAGACTGAACAAACAACAGGCATGGTATGTACATTTTGACTGGCCAATGTGCCAATTCTGCAGTAAGGAATGATGTGATTTTCGTACAAACCCAGCAAATGAACCAATTAAAATGCCAAGGAAGTTAGAAAATGAATCTAATTTGACTGAGGTTTGGTTCTCAGACTGACATTGTGCTTATTATGTCACCTGGGAACCTATAAACCTGCAGAACCTGACACTTTAATCCCAGCATCTTGAGAAGACAACTGCAGAGCTGAGTCTTATTCAAAATAAATCCCGCAGAACTGTGACGATATGATTGATATGGTGGAAATGGCACTAACAGGATGACTGCAGAACAATACGAAAACTCAAGATACAGCTGCCAGTGTCTAAATGAAAAGCACCAGACCCAGTGTCTCCTGAAGGGCAGAGATTCCCTCAAGGCAAACCACAGCAATAAGTCAAGAAGGAAAATAGGTGCCGCTCATATGGTCATTTCTTCCTGGGTACTCTCCACATCTGCCTGAAATACTGAATCCTCTAGATGGTAGATGACAATGACTAGCCTGGGGATATGCTAAGCTTGAGCTCTGGGCTGTCAAGGCACTTGGTAAACCAATGAGGTGATTGGAGGTGGGGTACTGCTGCATTATCAGATTGCTTGGATCAGATATTATCAACCATTTTTTGTGCTAAACAGACATCAGTGACCAGATCTGGTGTTAAATTTACTGAGACTCGAATAATGACTTAAAGCCAACTTCTTGACATGTTAAATGAAGGGGCTATGCATGGGAAAGTGTAGACTCTGTAGCTTAGCATTGTCTGTGATTGGAAGGTCGCCGGTCCAAACCGCGTGATTGGTAGAGTGAGGTCATCATTGGGCCCTTGAGCTAGGCCCTTAAACCTCAGTTGCTCCAGTGACTCTCTGACCCTGCCTTCTCAATTGTATATCGCTTTGGATAGAACCATCTTCTAAATAATACATCCATTTTCAGTGACCGCTCTTCCTATTCATGTAGTCCAAAGTCTATCCCGGAGGCTATGGGCACAAGGTAGGGAGCAACCCAGGATGGAGTGGCAACCCATACACAACCAGCTCCTACTGTATCATTTGGTGGCTTACAAGAAGTCAGGTCTTTCTAGAGACTGTGTGACTGAGGACTGATTTCATAAAACTTCACATAGCATGGTACCAGTTGGGAACTATTTAAGACAAATTAATAAGGAATTAATTATTCTGAGCTGATCAGAACACGTCTCTGTACAAAGAGCAAAGTAACTTGAAGCTAAGCGACCAATCATGAGCCTGCTCACTTCAAACTTATCTCAGGGTTTGGCACCCGCAAGCATTCAGCACTGCAAAGATTTAGGAAGTGAAGGGGGAGGCAGTGCCCTTCTCCATACTCAAAGAGTGTTAAATTAGGTGCATATGGGAGATTTGGGGGAGTGAGCCAAAGTTTCTCCCCTAATGTCAACTTAGCTGCAAACTCTTCTGGTATTTAAAGTGGTTCTGAGATGAAGGAAGCCAAGTCACCACTTCCTGTTTATGAGGTCCCTTCAAAAACCCTCGACTCACCTATTGGGTTTGGGCAAGAGGAAGAAGGTGTTGGGCTTGCGGATGAAGTACTCATCAGCGGCCCTGCTGATGGCCATGGGTGTCTCCCGTTTTGGGTGATTCTCCAGGGCAAGGGGGGGCTCGGGTTTTGGTCGGAGAAGCCCCAGGTATGAAGGGAGTATATGGATGAAGATCTAGGAAAAAGGTGTAGAGGATGAGTACAGAACTATCTGGTTGTCACGGCAGCACTCATAGGCAATGCTGACTCCAGGCAAGTGTAATGTCAGCCCAGTTATTGTTTATACCCCAGGGTAGGAGAGGAAAAAACACAAATCTCACAACACAAGAGTCACAAATGACAAGCTCACAGTGTAGAAAGGCCAGCAATCTAAAGTAAACAATACAAACATATCTGTTCTCTTCTAGGCTGTCAAGAGCACCTGGTTTTTAAAAACTCTCTACATTTTTTGACACTGAATCTTATATATCATCAACAAGTGAAGATCATTCATCTGTTTTACTCCATTGTGAAACAGCATCAGGCCCTGAAGAAGGAATGTATGGTTATAAAAATGTAAACAGGCAGAAGGCTACTTTCTTAGCCATACACCACAGCATTTCTATGCTAACACAAACATACACTAATACATAGCCACACATATGCAAATGACAGCCTACAGCACTCTGAGACAGGAGGGCTGTTGGAAACGACAGCATCATATTCCCCAGACAGCCCCGTCACCTGCTCCCCCAATCTGATCCCTACTCCTCACACACTCACCAAGCTGTACAAATGCTAGAAATACTGGATAGATCCACTGGAAATATGAAAGCCAATGTGTTTACCTGACTAGTCCGAGTTGTGACATGGAACTCTGGAACTCTGGAACCACACATATTCCACTTACATTCCAGTTTGCATAATATTTGCCCCACTAGTTAGGTGGTTACCTGTATTTCCTTGTTTATTTCTTAATGTCCATATATTAAAATGGCATTTATATTCTTCACATTTTTATGTGTCTAAAATTTGGTGGGCATGATGCATTAAAGTGTGCGCACAATTTAGTTCAACATCACTTTGAAACACTACACTGTACTCATGTAATCCCTAAAATGTGCATACTGTTTACTTTTCTGTGCTCTCAAATTAATTTTCAATGTAATAAATAATAAATGTTCTATGAATGTTTTGCCTTTTCAAGGAAAATGTTTTAAATATATGTTTCATTATGCACATTACTCTGGAAGGTTTTAGGACACAAGGCTGCAACCTGGACGCCTGGATCGAGTAAATTATCTCAATTCCAACGGTATGCGATTCATGTCCGTATATTATACCTATCCAAAGTTACGAGCCTGAGATTAATGGGTACGAAACCCAAGAACACAAAAAAGTAGTCTTGAGACCAAGACCGGGCTCGAGTACTACAACAGAAACACAAACACACAACAAAAGCCAAAATATCATTGTCATGGGAAAGCATATTTATAGTTTCCTTTGCCATCAGTGTTTTCACCCTCATTGTGTCCCCTAACTACAAGCTCCTGACCATCCAAGAATTAAATCGCATTTCGATTTGTACTTTCGATTTTAAGAAGTAAGGAAGGCTACCCCCCACTTCTCCAGGTCCGCGAAGATAAAATTTGCTGAGGGACCAACTGCACCACCCCGAAACAACAAGACAAACTCCTATATTGGATAAAAACAGCATTATGTTCTTCAACACAAGGTGATCACACAATATATGCGATGGATGCGAACTTGGATCCTGACATTTTCCAAAAGACATAATTGCATGACTATATGTTCCTTTAGCAGAATAAAAAGAAAATAAAAATCAAAATGAAAAAATTTAAACGAAAAAACGAACTTCTTATTTACACTATATATAGCTACAAGCATGGGAGGCATGGTGGCACAGTGCTTAGCACAGTGGGTTTGAGTGTCCACCCTGGCTCCATGCGTGTGGAGTTTGCATGTTCACCCCCGTGCTACTGTGGGCTTTCCCTCACAATTCAAAAACATGCTGAACTGGAGTTACCAATGTGTGTGTGAATAGTGTGTGTACCCTGCAATGGGCTGGTGTCCCATCTTGGATAATTCCCTGCTTTGCGCCCGTAGCGTCCAGGATAGGCTCCCCTACAACTCTACATTAGACAAGCGGGTACAAAATGTGAAGAGATAGCTACCAGACAAATATTTACAAATCAAAATACTTTTGACTCTAACCAGTTTTTTGCCCACAGTACAACAAGGAACACTGGCAAACCAGTGACTTTATCTTGCCTAGCTGAAGTCACGTTCCGCATAGTAAAACGTGGTTAATCACTCTTTTTTTCAGACTTACACACACAAGAGTGAAGCTTGGGGTCTGATGATAGGGTCTGCCAATTTCTCTGGCACCCCCGGAGCACTTTGTGTGAGTTATGGGGGGTGGTTTGGCCACTACTCTCCCCATCTTTCCCAAAAAAGTGACACAATTAAATTCCCCCACAATAAATTTCAATAAAGTTCCCTATAATGCATTTTTCCAACAAGTGGGGAGGCTAGCGACCATAAAAAGCAATATAAAGTTTATTGGTGACACTTTACTTGATGGGCCACAAATAATGAAGTATTATACTATTACTCATGTATTAACCACAAACTAAGTCTTAGTTACATACTGATGTCATGTTAATTCATCATTAATGAATCGTGTTGCATATTTTATCAATCAGTTTTATCTCAAGTAGTGACAAATCTGTATTTGTTATCTTATCTGTAAATTCTGTAAGATTTTGTGTACTGAACAAACTACTAAGGAACAACTTAAGGAACAAGTAATGAAGAACATTTGTTCATCATTAATGATTCATAACACATCTTTTATCTCTAGTAGTGACTATATTTGTTCATGACTTGTTCATAATTTGTACTTCAGTAGTAACGGAGTATTTACTAAGTATTTGTGCCTCGTCAAGTAAAGTGTTACCAGTTCGTTTTAGAATGTTCAGAAAATCATGTCATGCCCCACAGTTTGAGAATCATTGACCTGTACAATGTTTCTGGGAAGTTTGCAAAAATATCCATGGAATACATTTAGTTGCCAGATGGCTGTGTTTGCAAGATTGCAGCCTCTGTTTCCACCCTCTGCTGCCCTCTGTCCTGCAGTTCCCATTTTGGGTTGATTTAGGGTCTATCATGGGGAAGATTGTCAGGTGTAGATTTCCATATATATATTGTTTTGTGAAGAGGTCATAAGATCCATCAAAAATCGAATAGACTAATGATAACAGAGTTATCCTGTTCAGAAGGATAAGCCTCTAATAATCTCATCCTTCTCTTTGCTGCCACAAAGTGCCGGTGCTTCAGTTTTGGTGCAAATTTCTCTAAAAATTTGAGGTCCACAGCTTCACCCATACAATGAGCCTGCGACGTTTGAAAAAAAAATGTACAATTTATTTTTTGATTATCATGCTGATAAGATTGTCTGAGCTGCCCTTCTCCTTGCTATCACCATGTGGCGCTGCATCAGTTTTGGTTTGATTTGTTTCAAAATTTGTTCAGTTCCAGATCTTGACCTTCACAATGTGTTTCCAAAGGTTGAAACATTTCAAAAACATTTTTGAGTTAACGCACTAACAGGATCAAATATCTGAAACTGTCCTTTTTTTCTATCACTATGCAGCTCTGCTTCAATTTTGTCTCAAACTTTGTCACTCCTGTAAAATACTTTTAAAGTTACTATTTGCACTAGACTCCGGTTTCCCCCCACAGTCCAAATACATGCTGAGGCTGATTGGTGTTACCATATTGCCCATAGGTGTGCATGTGTGAGTGAATGGTGTGTGAGTGTGTCCTGTGATGAGTTGGCACCCCATCCTGGTTGTTCCCTGCCTTACGCCCGTAGCCTTTGGGATAGACTCCGGACCCCCGCGATCCTGAACCGGAAAAGTGGCTTCAGAAAATGGATGGATGGCTGGATGTTCACTAAACCAGGAGTCTTCTATAGCGGCTGTTTACTTCCTTTGATGCCACACAACGCTGCTGCTTCATTTTTGGGGCAATTTGTCTGAAATGAAACCACGTGCAGATCTTCATCCGTATAATGTTTTCATGAAGCAGCAGTAAGATCAAATACATCTTAAACTTTCACATTCACAAGTGCAAACGTCATTTGCTTTCACCCTTACCTTTGCTGCCAATAAGCAACTGTGCTTCAGTTTTGGGGTGATCTGTCATTTAATCGGTTCCAGTTTGTCACCCATACAATGCAAAGTTTAAAAAAGATCCATCAAACGGTTTTCAAGTTATTGTCTTAACAAGCAAAACACTTGGGGTGGCAGCGGCAATAAAGTCCAAAAACTATATGCATTCCCAGCATCCAGAGAATACAATGATAATTTGAACTGGTAAGAAAAGGCAAGATAAACAATATGATTAGTATGTAATGGAATGCAGCAGATGGCACAGGCTGACTTTGCCAGATTTCTACCCACTGGCTCATCAGAGCCCAGATTCAGTGCTAGCTGCACAGCCGGCACCGGTCTCCCCAACGAGTGTGATGGGAATAAGGGGGGCCAGCTGTGACACTGGTGGGAGAGATGCCGGAAGGAGTGGGAGGAGCTGGAGAGGAAATGAGGGTCCTGCTCCAGGCAGCCGTGCTTCTGCCTACTTTGGGAACACTGATGGGCGGCCAAATGGTGCCACCTCCCATGAGTACAGGGAACCCCCAAGCATGGCTCTGTCTTCTGCCCGCTACCCAGACTCAGAGGGACAGACAGGGACAAAGCCTCTCTTTAGGGACTCTCCAGGGCCCGTTTCATTAAAATACTAAAACTAATCCCACGGGTGGGATTCTATCTGTGCATGATACGGGGCAGCCGATGGCAAGGCACAGAAAAACTGAAAATGCCACCTCCATAACCAAGGGTGTAATAGCCGTACAATGAAATGGAGGGCAAACTCATTTCTGCAGGTTAATTCCACTGCATTGGGCTCCTCATATAAAGTAAATTTCTGTACTTCTCTTCAGAGAATGCCTTTAACGTTAGCTCTGGATTTCATTTAGCATCCAATATACAGACTGATCCGAAGACTTGAATGGGTAGGTGAATGGTATTTCCTAATACGCAGCTTTGTAAAACTTAAGTGGGGAAACCTAGTATTTTTCCCCTCCACCATCTTTTGTGTGGCAAACTGGTTTCAGCCCTGCTCTGCACCAGGAGCAATGAGGGCGAAAGACTGACTAAGAGTGTGCTGTTCTGTGATTGGCTAAATTGTCTATCGTCACACAGTCGTCTAATGGGCACTACTTTTCATTGGATCAGAAAATGTTTTTCAGGAATTGTTCTGAACTGGAACCTTGAGATCTCAGTTAAATGTAACTCACTTTTGAAGTCCTATGTGTGTAACTAGTTATATAATACTGTCAGAGTCCAGGGAATACTGTTTGCATACTTTCTTGTTTATCTAATGGAATTCGGATTCGACACCGTAAGTCAGATAATTTAGGTCATTCTAACTAAACATATCCGCTAAATGATGTATGTTATTACTACATCATACAATTCTCATTAAAAAAATAAAACATATAAATCCAGCATCTAGACTTGTTTATGCTTTTCATGATAGCGGGAACAGATGGAAATTACATTTCTTATCTAATTCTTTGTGGTTTGCCACTACCCTATGAAAAACAGGTCCTCCATGTTCATAAATAATTCACACACATACACATACATACAGAGAGAGAGAGAGTGGGGGGGAGAGACAGAGAGAGACCTGTAATCATATCTTTGTGCGACCATTCATTTCTATGGGAAAAATGCTAATGCTCACTGTGACGACCTTAACCCCTACCCAGCCCTAACCACGACAAAAATGCAAGAGTTTTTGCATTTTTAGTTTTTTGATTATAGTCAAGGATTATTAGAAAAGAGTTTTCCCTTATGGGGACCAGGACACTGAGATGAAAAAAACGAGTATTCACCACATTGTAGGGATATTTGGTCCCCACAAGGTAAGGTATATCTGGACTACACACACACAAAGACACACACACACACACTACTTTATAATGAGATCATTAGCATGACCACCAGTTTAATAACAAAACCTGGAACACAGCTGCCTTCTTTCCATTAAAGGGTAAAGATCATTAAGAGCCGCCAGGCATCACTCGGTTAAGCACCCACCTTGCGCACCCACAGCGGCATGTGGTGCGTGCTGGGCGAGCGGTGATGGAGGTTGAGCACCACCACGCTGAGGACGACCGAGAAGGCGACCAGAACCATGGTGAACATCAAGTAGTTGACGATGATGGGGACGGCCAGGGAGGTCTCGGGAACTTTGTCCGCCAACAGGAGCAGAAAGACGGTTAAGGTGAGCAGGACGTTGATGGAGAGGCCCACCTTCTCACCTTCAGAGGCACACAGACCGTCAGAAACACACGCATACAGTAAAGCAGGCCTATTCCGAGCATTACACTTTACTTTGTTTTATTGCATTTCGAAATTATTAATATGATGCATCACATTCATCCCTACCAGCTAATGTCCATGACTACTTATCAAATCAGCTTTACAGTGATCTGGGAGCTCTGATGCACAGTGCACAAGACTGGGGAGAGACACACACAAACACACACACGTTTCTACTCATCCTTGCGGGGACCGTTAAATTTGGTCCCCACAATGTCATTTATTCATTTTGTATTCATATCTTTGTGAGGACCGTCCATTCATTTCTATGGACATAACCCTAAGCCCAGCAATGACAACCTTAACCCCCACCCAGGGGGTTAAGGTTAAATGACCAAACAAAATACAAGGCTTTTGGCATTGTTACAATTTTGTCACGATTTTTTTTGTAAAACTGAATTTCCCTTTGTGCGTCCTAAAATAATGATCCCCTCAACGTCAACATAACACGTTTTATCGCATTTTGCGGATCAAATGTCCCCACAATGTAATATATACATGACTACACGCACACATACACACACGCACACGCGTGCGCGCACACACACACACACACACAAGCTGTACGTCTTTGGGCTTTGGGGAATCGGCCAGAGTTAATCCACACAAGCACAGGGAGAACACATATGTGGAATTGGACCCAGATTCAAACTCAGAATCCAGAATGGAACAAGCTGCTCTGCTCCTGTAAGCAGAATGCAGCCCTTCAAAATGACATTTGCTCCAAAGCCATGCTGAAGTGTGACATCATAATAAAGACATGACGGTGTTATGTGGGGGCCATCTCCATAGTCCCCTGCAAAGTGACTCCATGCTAGCTACTGGGGGGGGGTGCGTTCTGCAATCCACAGTTTGTGAGACTCAGCCCCTTGGGCCCCAGCAAGCGATGAGACTCTCAGCATTAAATGGAGCATAGCTGAAATGCCTTCCTCAGCGTGGCTGACCACTGGCACTATAATGAAGAGGTGCTTTACAAAGGTGCGTCACGTGCTTGATGTCATACGTCCCTTCCGATTTAATGGCCACGGATTTTTAAAGCATACAGTGGTTTAAACAACAAATGACCAGAGCCCGCTGCCACCAGTAGAAACTGAAAAACTGAACCTATGGCTGACAGCAACACATAAGCAGAGGTCTTTTCCCTTCCATTCTGCCTTTAAATTACAGTAAATTCACTGTAGTCGAGGATAGCCGGGCCCATTTATTGCTGTGCAAGCAAGCTTTTACAGCAAATAAAGCCACACGCCATGACCAAGTGTGAAATTGATTTGCCAAATGAATGACTGTACACACCTTCCCCTTTTACATGGTTCAAGGACAATAGTAACATGTTAATAGTGATCTGGATGATTCATTGAGTGACTGACTGAACGTCACCTGCGTCTGGGGGCAAGTAGAAGTTGAAGATGGCGATGATGGTGATGAGGATGCAGGGAATAATGATATTCAAGACATAGTATCGCGGCTTCCTCTCGATGATCAAGTAGAAGGTGATGTCCTCGTAATTGTCCTCTCGTATATTCTTCCTGGACGGCTTGTGTCTGATGTGCCACTCGCCACTCTCTGGAGAACACAAACCAAAGCGAAACTATAATAAACATGAAACATGATGGAGGTCATGTCCATACCTACCACTAGGGACACCGAGGTCAAGTCCTCTGTGTTTTTTCTGAAACTCCAATAACCTTGATCCATTACAGGACACACATAGGAAGGGATAACACTTTAAAAATTCTGGCTATGGCCCTGATGCAGGTGTTCCTCTACTGTACCCCTGCATTTGAACATCTAATACTCTTATTTTAACCTGTCCCATCAAATCAAAGTTTATCTATTAAATGCACAACAGTACCGCAAACAGCGGCAGGCAATGAAAGTAGTTCACCCCAACAGTGCTTCCAGTATTCCATCCTGCTTCCTAAACACCTCATGGGTTGTAATCTCACTCCCCATTCCACTGTATTCCAGCACGAGCCCCTTACCACTGAAGCCTTGGTCGTACATAATCTCACGGATCTCTTGGCCTTTCTCGTCGAGCGAGTGCTGCAGGTCTAGTTCCGAGGCATCATACGTATTAGATTGGAACACCATGGAGCAGTTCTGCCAGTCAAATGGGAAGTATGCCACCTGTGGGGGGCGGGCAGCAAGAGAGATCAACAAAATGGGGAGCTTTCAGCATAAATGGAATGATACAAAGACCATAGCTGGCGATGGACATAAGTCTGATGTCTACTGTAGCACATTCTTGCTCTCAGTTGTCCTCTTTGAAACGTGGATTTGGTGACCATTCTCAGGATACAGCAGCTTTTCCCTACACAGGATTTGTAAACCCAGTTTTAGGTGCTACTACACTGATGACGAACCTTACCTTGACCCCACAAGAGCTACGATAAAGGGCTGGAGGTGTCCAGGTGACCTTTCCATTGCTGTAGGCTTGAACGTGGACATGAAGGGCCACATCAAATACCCCATCATTACTGTAGCAAGAGAAGAAGGCCTTAGTTAGGACAAGGTGAGGTGCCGTCCACTACCACAGCAGAGAGGAACCGGTCCAGTTTCACTATGGAGAGGGATCGGAGAGCCATGGAGAGATATACAGCATTTTGTCACCATGAAAAAATATTGCTCATTTTTATAAGATTCAATCTCATTGTAGATAGACATACTGTCCACCTTTACTGCAGAGAAAGAGACATGTTATTGTTACCCAGGGAATAAGGTACTGCCATTCATTACTCTGAAGAGAGAGAATTCATTTTAACAGTGGCACAAGATATAGCCCCTCCTAAGGAGTCAGGGAGATACGGCCTCATATTATTGTGTGGAGAAATCCAGCACATCATTGCTGACAGAGGCTGCCCACAGACACTGCAGAGACAGACCTCATTGTTATTTCAGCTCATATTGTTAATTTCCCAGAGAATAGTCCATTTTTAATTTATCCCATCTTTCCAGCCATAGTCGTCTATCAGGCTTGGCCGCGATGACTCCACCTCTACCCGGAAGGTCCTCCAGCTTCCCACATACTCCACCCCCCTTTAAGGCTGCAGATCACATGTTCCACATGGAATACTGTAGGCCTGGTCGTCCCCCCCCCCCCCCCTCACTTCCTAAGAAGTGCCTGGCTGAGTAACAGGGCCACAGTTAAACAGGAAGCTGAGATCGTCTGGCTGGTTCGTCTCTCTGCTCATTTCACCGGGGCGCTCTATCACTGAATGGCACAGATGCAAGGTCTATGCGTTTGGAGAGCCTCTTCAATGACAGTTGCTGAGGTGCTGCTGGGAAGGAATATATTATATGGCTCTATAATACAGTCCTGCATCTCATCAATGCCTTGGATACAGCCCATACACTAGTAATGCTAATACATATCTTATCAATATCCTGTGCTAAAACACGATGTACATATACGATAGTTACTGTACTACAAGCGACTGGCAGTTGCAGAGAGATGTGTGGTGCAGAATTACCATTAGTAAGCACAGCACATATAACATGACACAGAGATATTTTCACACACACAAAGTGAGTGTGACGCGGCATGCAGCATTCCACATAACCCCACGCACACACACACACATCAGTCAGCCTGAATTCCTGGTGTGGAGGGTGTTGTCGGGGAACCATCTGTCTGTGCCAGTTTTGTAGGAGCATGAGGCGTGTCGATAAACCACGCGACGGCGAGCCCCACAGCAATGGTCTGGCCCGGTCCGAGCCAAAGGAGCTGGTCTGGGGAGCCTGGCTGTTTAATTGGCTGCAAGGCAGTGATGGATTGGGTACACTGGGTATATTTACTCCACAGTAAATGAGAGACTCTCAGCACTGTAGTGTGACCAAAGGGCGGGGGGTGCACCTATAGGTTTAACCAGGGACGTTACTAGACATAAAGTTCTACTATGGCACAGGCCACCACCCCCCGTTACCTGTACGTGTTAAGCTGAACGTGAGATTTTCCTGGGGCGCAGGACATAAACACTGGGGCACATGCCCCAGTAAAAGGGGTCCAGCAACGCCCATGGGTTTAACCAATAGCTACACAGTGACTGTACAAGTCACCTCCGTTTCCTAGAACATGAACAGCACTTTTTCTTCCCCAGAGCCCAGGGCAACGAGATAACAGGTTATTTCACGAAGCAAAAAATGAGGAATTATAATCTAATATTAGTCTGCTGGCAAGAACAACAACTAAAAGGAAAGCAGAAGACTGAAGGTGTAGCTGAGACGTTCCTGAAGTCCCGTACTTAGCTGCCGTCCTCACAGGCTGCAGGGGCAGCAGCTCTCTTTGATCCAGCTTTTTTAAAATTAACCTGTCAACCCGAATTATTTTAAATTATGTTAAAGTGAGGACTTGCAATGGAATTTCTTGTTATAAAACTGTTACTGGCATGGGTACTGTTCATGAAATATGCTCACTTCATTCGGCTTAGTATCTTTAACAAACAAAACAAAATAATATTAAACTATGATTTACCTAAGCTATCATTTGCTTCCATTAAATACTTCAACAAATATGGCCAAGAAATCTATTAATCCATCAAAATATCTAACATTGACTGAACTATTCCTTTAAAAGACAATTTTTCCTCACTTCATATCTGTAATGAAGTTCACAATAAGTAAAATAAGAGAATGAGAAAACCCTCACCTGAAGATTTAGGAGTTTACCATAATTCCTATATTGTAATTCAGTGACTCTTAAGGTCAGTCTTGGGCTGTAACAACTAATCAGTGACATTGATAATAATAGGAAATATAAATAATTGACAATAAATTTTTTCATTGGTTGGTTGGATTTTTGCTGCGTAAAATGACATCAGTGCCTGGCAACCTAGTGTTTGCGTGTTAAACTTCATTCATATTTCACTTTTCTGTTGCCCGTTATGCTCGTGGACTCTTGTGTATATACTACATTTGTCCTTGGATGCAGACAGGCGCAGTCAATGCATACACACAGCAATGATATTTCACCAGACCAGCAGAGGGCAGATGTATTGCAACAAACACAAATACAAGCAGGGCAGTGAAATAGGTAAACTTTTATGATAGGCTGCCAAGATTTGTTGAATGAAGCACAGCTGAGCCTGGGGGGTGGGGGGGAGCTCAATATTGGAGGTGGACGTGGTTTAACCTGGAAGTGTAGACTTTTGTGAATAATCTCATTGGTGGACTACATACAATTCTTATTTGTTTCACATTCACAATGTATCATTAGTGTACTGCACCAACATACATACATACATACATACATACATACATATATATATATATATATATATATATATATTGATCTCTTGGTCACAGCACTAACCCAATCAAATACAAAAAAAAACTAAGGAATTAAGAGCTCAGCTGGAATGAAAGCAGGCCTGTGAGGTATGGGGGTCTGAGCCCCATTTTCTGGAAGGCTAGAATAGCAAGGTCATACACTGACACCTTCACCTGGGTTTAAATATTACTGCTAATTTTATCTGCATTTTACTGAGGCTGTGCATCTCCCTGCACTTATACAGTCAGTCAAACATAAGCACAAATCAGTGGCGCTCACTTGTTGATCAGGACAATGTCAGGGAGCCACACCTTCCCTGCAGGGATCCTTAAAACATCTATGCCATCATGGTCTGCAGGATTCCAGGAAAACCGGTAGTCCACCCACTCCTGCAGGAAAGGTAGACGTGGCAGAATGTCACGGATGGAGAGGGCAGCATCACAGGGCACAAGTATTGTGCAAGCCGAGCATAAACTCACCAGGTTCATGTGCACGGTGGTGATCATCTCCTCCTCTTTCGTGTTCTGTGGACAACAGAATGTCATTCAGTCCCAAACCTGCACTTAGTCTCACTCACTGTTGGGGAATGTACAGTTTCACACTTTTTGTAACCCACCCACAGAGTGGAATGACACATTTGAGGGTAGGGATCAATGCTCCCCACCCCCCAACAAAAATGTGAATGTGAGAATAACAGCAGCAGTTCATTTAAAAACCTACACCCCTATGACTGCACTACAACAACTCCACCAACTAGGACATTGGCCTACTCTACAACTGTAAACAGAAATTCACAATGACATAGCTCTCACATGCTAAAGTGCTATAAACATGCTCCATACCACCCTGTACTCGATTTATATGTTCTCCCATAGTTATTTGCAGCGATCTATTTATCGTTATTTACAGAGCTCTATTTCTGTACGCCTCATTGTAGCCCTCTGCCATCACTAGCTATCTGCTCTGTTTACCGTGTTACGGACAGGAATAGGAGATGCCAGGAAAGCCCATGGATACGGACACCTCCACGAAAGAGGCAGACTCAGCTTCCAGGCCTCCAGGCCGTTTCAGACTGGAGGAAACCTGAGAAGTGCTGGGGGGGGACAGCTGAAACAGGACAGCTCCGCGTGGAGACTGGCTGCCGGGCGATTCTATTTAAAACTCGGGGTGAAATTAAGTGGGACAGCTGCTCTGTTCAGAAGAGGGGGCTCAGAGTGGATGGGGGGGGGGTTGGGTTTGCAGTCCGCATCTGACCTTCAGCAACCCGGAAAGGAACTGGTCTATCAACAAGGGGGCAATGATGTGACTTTCATGTCAATAACAGCACAAAATGGGGAGAGGGGACTGTCTCCCCACTTGGGGTGCCTTTTTCAGCCCAATTTCCCAGCTCCCCATCAGCACAACTGGTCCACCAGCATCAACTGCGGCCCATGGTAAGATCACCCAGTTCTGAAAGTTTTAAGCAGAATGGAAAGCACCCTCCTAAAGACAAACTAGGATTCTGACCAAATCAATACTAAACAAACTCCAAGACAGTATATCTAAAAAATGGAGCTGGATAAAAGTGTGGACCAAAGCATGAAATAATGAAGTCAAATACTGTAATTAGGAAACTAAATGATCATGAGTTTGTGGGATCATTTGTTGGATGTGAAAATGTCTAGAGTGTTCTCATTCACTCTGGGATTGTCAAGCCATTTGGAGTTTAGCGGGGCAACCAGTACCACAGTTTAACTCAATGGATGTGCTAGGTGTAGGCTGTGGGTTTGCTGCTGGGCTAAAGGCAAAGCCATTCAAGCTGAGGTACTTCAGTGAGTTTATCTGCATGGATAAATTTATGACCAGCATGTAAAAGAACCCCCCCCCCCCCCACCACCAAGAAGCTCAAAAAGAAATTAGTTGAAATGCCATTTGCAAGTAAGATATCCGTTAAATCAGCCAAAACACAGAGAACTGGGATTGGAACTTGTTCATCATGGCTCTCCAATTTTTGGCCAAATTCAGCATGCAAAAATAAAGTTGGAGATGAAGAAGAAGGGAGATGTAGCAAGAAGCCAAACACGGGGCTGCTCCTACCAGGCCCACGAAGGAAGCGAGGCTCATGCCCACCCTCACTAACACTCTGTCCGTCATCTTCTTCGCCGGCCGCACTTTCGGGTTGTAGTTACCCATCAGCGCTTTCATCAGCGCATTCTCAGCATCCGAGGCACCTGCGGCATCCATTTCAAAAGAGAGTCGTTTTTTTTCTCAACGGGTTCCTTAACGACAAACCCATTCAACCATTCAAATGCGTATTGTTCAATATACACAGCGATGCGATTAAGGAGAGACGTGTATTCATCAGGTGTTTCCCCAAAGCCACCCGATTTATATCTCGACAGCGTAAACATTTTAAAACAGCTATAACATTGTGTTTGTGCTTATTGTCTCGATTCATGTGTACATAATGCATCTCGTTTGAGAGACTAAACTAGTGTCAATATATTAAACTAGTAAGACAGGCCCCAAAGCATAAGTGCAAAATAAGATATCGACTCAATATGTGCGAAAATACTGTAGGTGCCTAATAGCGTACTCAAATCATATTGCAATGTTAAGGTGGAAAATAGTAATGTAAATAGCACATAAATTGTATGGGTGTTTTTAAAGTGAGTGAGATTTTACCCTTCACCAACAGAACTAGAGTGCATATTAATGCAGTGGCTGACAGCAATCAAATAAAAGCCCATTAAAGCGGCAAATGAATGATGTCAGCAAAATATTTCAAATCTTAAAGTTACTAGAATGGATGTTGGCATTTTCTTCTGTGCCGGTGCCTTAGTGGGATCTTGCGTGACAGGTACAAATGACGGCGATCAGCACGTGCGACACTCCCATTAGAGGCTCCGAGGGCATCCCACAGCACCAGCACGCACGTGCTGTTACGCCAGCATCCTCACTGGCCGCTGTCACCGCATTTAATGTTAAACCACTAAATATTAGGGGAAGTATTTAAGTCCTTGACGGGATATCCCGCCTTCTGTAAAATACAGAGATAATACATAGGCTAAGAGGAATGCGTTTATGAAATACAGCAATGGGTATAATTTTAATTTATTTAATATTATTGCTAATGAAAATCTTTTTAAACTTCACGTTACTATTAGTGAGGGTGGATTTGGTGTTTTTAACAGGCTGTTAAAATGAGAGTCGTCCTGTCAATCTGTTCCAGTACCACGCCGGTCCCCTCCTGATGGCTTCCTTCAAATAATGTGCTGACTCATGCAAAAATAATTACTGTTGTTAACCTTTATGAAACGCGGGAAATGATCGATTAAAATGTGCTGAATATGAATTCTAGCTGTAAAATTGTTTTCCCCGGAGAGCGATTCATAAGCTAATGCGGAAGGCTGGATGAGGTTATACGCAGGGAAATGGAAGGGACCCTCTGAATTATACTCAAGCGGATTTGAGCAGACTGAGGAACTGACTGTGTTTCTCCAAGAAAGTGCCAAACGAACAGCGGTTGCGGAAAAATTATGCCCCTCTTGCCAGTTTTCCTGGGGCCGCCCGGTATCTCATGCGGAGAAACGACCGCTCTGATAGCGCTGTCATATAGATACTAAAACTGCTGTCTGCTGAGAGGATCAGGTTTTACGAGTCAATTTCGTTAAAATGGTAACTTTCATGAATTACTATATTGATTAAAAAATATATTTTGCCACAGTTATTACGAAATGATTATGTCCATCTTGAAAGTCTACGTGGGGCCGTCTGGTATCTCATGCGCGGAAAATACTGCTCTAAAATTGCTCTGGTACCGAAACTACTGTCTGCCAAGTGGATCAACTTATACGAGTCATTTTAGTTACAAACCTAACTTCACGCCCGATAAAACAGCGTATAGACCAAAATATATCACTTAGCGTAATTATTAAATGGAATGAAAGTGCGTTAGTTCAGTCTATAACAAACTAATCAAACCAAACATTTTGTTAAGCCATATTTTTTATCTAGTTATCTTCTGCGGTTTCACTTACCTCCTATTGCGCATAAGCCATATAAACAGTAGGTTGTCAGCAGCAAATGGAAGGCCTTCATTGTGGCCAGTTATCATATATCCAACTTCGAATCTCCACTGCTGTTTAGTGTCCCTTGACACAGAATATTAAGATAATCGTATCGATATAAAAAATGAGCTCGGCGATCATGCGTGTGGCCCGGGAATTTTTCTCCACCAAACGAAAAGTATGTTGCTGCCTGTCAGTCAGCCAGGGTCGCCTGAAGTGCGCTCAGATTACTTGTTTTGGGGGGGTGGGGTGATGCAAAGGGAGAACTGTCCAGATTTCATTCGGTAAATGCGGATCAAACTTCCTAACGACTTATTACAGCATTATTATCGCCGACAAGTATGCATCCAAAATAGATTTCATTTGTAGACACTAAGATAAATAAGACATTAATGACAATTAAATGAACGATTTGTGCAAAGGGAGATCGAATGACGGCTATATGTTAATTTGTAAATATTCGATGACCTGGGGTGATTCATTCATTCTGTCCTGATCAGTGCTGCCCCTGGCCAAATTGGGACCCTAAGCAGAATTTTATTTTGAGGCCGTCGCCCCATTACAAAAAAAAATGAGTAAAAAAAAATCCACTAACAATCTTCTCCTTTTCCTGTGCACTCTTTCCTAACAACTTTTATACAACGTTCATAGCGGTAAATTGATCTGACAGCTGTTGATTTTACGTCTAGCTTATAAATTGAAGAACAGTCATGGACTACTAAGCACTTGTTGTAAGTCGCT
>JAODKC010000002.1:17790203-17814796 GCA_026777985.1 Mormyrops attenuatus
TGCCTTGGGCTGACTTGGTGCTCTACGCGCGCCTCACGGCAGCGATGCGCATCCTTTGCGCATTTGCAGAGAATGCGCCCCCTTGCGGAAAACGGGCCCCCCATGGACCCTACGCACAGCGCGTGTTCTGCGTGTAGGGAGGGACGGCACTGGTCCTGATCACAGTGAGACAGAAATTAACGTGACACGCCCGGGGTTCTATGACACCCTGTGGCTTCGAGGTTCGCAAAAATGTAGGCCTACCATAAATAAAGGAACGAGGTGGGGCTAGGGTGCCTGAGCACCAGCCCCTTTTGCCTAAACGATTACCCCCCAAGTCAAGGTTCTCCTGCCCGTTTTGATTACTGCTGTTCATGCCCAGCAGGTAAAATTTAATCAACTGAGGGGAACCCGTCTCTGGTTGACAGATCTTACCAATTATGGACGATCGCAGTAATATACTGAAGGGGACCCTTCCTGTCTCTCGAAAATTCTCTGAGACCCCAGGAGAAAGAAATATTAAACCTTAGTCATTTATATGATCACACATTAGTGGCATGGGATCTGATTTATCTCGAGGTACCAGGTTTAAGAAAGGTTAAAAACTCTTGGTGTATTATAATTCGTAGCCTGGACTATTAATTTGAATATGATAATACCATCAAAAAGGAGGGTATGATGGAATGCATGGGGAAGAAAATTAAAAATGAGGTTGTGTGAAACCTGAGCATATGTGTGACAGATTTAATTCAGGCTAGACTAGCTAACTGGAGAATTAACATGAATATTAAGGCATAAAATGGCCACGAAACATGTTTTGTGGATAAGGCGATTATTCCTGTGTTCACCTCTCTCAAACACCCATTGAGGCTAGGTTTGAGTTGGTAATGTCTTTTGAACTTTTTGCAGTTGGTGAGGGTCTTAAAGTGAATGAGGGTCCAATGCCTGCAATTATTTAACATTGGAGAGCACTACTGTTACACAACATTTCACACAAACAAGCTACTCAATACTTTCCATTTGCAAATAATGAGGTTTGAGATAGTATTAGGGGCAAGCGCTCATCACTTTATGTGCATCATAAACTTCTCTAGGAAATATCTTATCTCATACTCCCTGTCTCAGTGGAGGCTGGCTCCCTCTGTGAATGAATTGAGGAACAGATGTCCGCGACGTCGGCGGGTGAAACCGCAAAAACTGAGACTGTCATAACGGAGAACGTAAACCACGCCGGGAGAAAAGGTGGAATGAAATCGAAAGTGAAATTCAAAGGTACAGTAAGAGTCAGATAAAAGTTGTTACGAATGTAGAAACATAAACTATATAGGTAAGGCAGAGATAAAAAATGCCCAGCGTGAGGTCAGGCACGCCATATGTGCAGTGGCCGAGATTACTTCTCCAGTCAAAAAGATAAATAAGCAAACTGTCAACACCATTGGCGTGGCTTCTGACTATGCCTGTGTCACTGCCGATGACAGCATGTCCAGTAGACTGAATGTATGCCTGGGTGGATCGAACCTAAAAAAGCTCATTCATTCAGGTGCAACCTGTAATATCACTGGAAAAAGAAACTGAAAACATCAAATGTCGTGCATATATTGTGCAGACAGAGAAAACCATTCTCCCCTTCATCCAACCATCCATCCATTTTCTGTAACCGCTATCCTATTCAGGGTTGCGGGGGTCTCAAGCCTATCCCAGAGCTTATGGGCGTAAGGCATGGAACAACCCAGCATGGGGTGCCAACCTATCGCAGTTCTTCTTCATCTAAACAGATATTTTGAGTAAAAAAACAAAACAATAATAGGATATTGTATGGAATATGCATAGTTCATTGTCACCGAAGGAAAGGGAAACTTGTTTTGATTTGAGACAGCCAAATGGGCCCATTATAAGAGTACACAACCCTACACCGGTAGTATATGATCTTGTACATCATAGGCCGCCAGTCAAGGGACATTTTGGAGGGGATGTCCCTATCTGAAGATTCGCGCCTTGCGGAGGAGGTGCACGGAAACTTAAGGCGGCTGAGAGCCGGAGTCGCGGAGGCGATGATGAGGTAGGTGAACGTGGACTGTGGGATGCCGCATGCCTCACCTTCGTGCCTGCCCAAGCTGTCCGCTGCCCCCGCAACATCTGCCTGTAAGAAGCGGAGAGACCGTAGGCAGAAGGACACACCGGGTGTCTGCGTGGGGTCCGTCTCTCTCGCCGCAGTTCCCTCTGCGGTATGTCGGGAGGAACACCTTCCTATATTCGATCCAGCAGTGTTCGTGCACGACACCCGTCTGCCTGCTGCGTTGCCTGCGCATGACGTCTGTCTGCCTGCTGCGTCGCCAGCGTCCGGAGCCCGCCTGCCTGTTGCTGCTTCGCCTGCTTCCAAGGCGCAAACCCCAGCTCCAGCCCCCGTGATGCCTGCTCTGGCCCCTGAGGTTTCTGCTCTGCCCCCTGAGGTCCCTGCTCCACCCATTCCTGCTTCGCCCTCCAAAGACTCGGACCCCCCAGCTCTGTCTGTTCCAGATCCAGTCCCCCCAGCTCCGGTCCCCCGGGTTCCTGATCCCGCACCGCCAGCTCCTATGGCCCCTGTCCCCGAGGAGGTCTCTGACTGCCAGACAACCGCTCCTCCCTCCATAGTGGGGTTAGTGGAGGAGCTTGAGTGGGACCCCTCGGGGATATCCCTGACCTCCCCAGTGCCTTCCCCTGTAACTCCTCCACCACCGCTACAGCAGGGCAGGTCTCGGCCGGGTCCCCGCCTCTCGGTCTCGTGGAAACAGAGGGGACACCTGCGCCGGGGTCGGGTCCCGCCCGCCCTGCCCCCTGGCTCGCCTGCGTTCCCCCTGGCTTCGGCTTGGGGGTCGCCTTCGGTTCCGCCTGCGGTGCCTCGTCGGGCGACTGCAGGTCCCCTGTCTCCGACTTGTCGGTCACCTACGCCTTGGCTGGCGGCGGCCTTGCCTTCGCCTGCTGCGGCTGCTGCTCACTCTTCCCCTTCGGCAGTCCCTCTGCCTTCCTCCTCGCCCCTTCCGACGTTCCCTCCTGCTCCTCCCTCACGCTCGCCGAGGGTCCCTTTGGCTCCGGCCTCGCGGTCCCCTGCTGCCCCTGTGGCTTCCGCCCCTCGCCCCCCTGTGTTTGCTCCTCGTCTGTTTGCTCCACCCTCCTTCCCTCCTGGCCCCGTTTATCCTCCTGTTGGTTTGTTCCCCGGTGTTCGCTCTTCGTTGTCTCCCTCCTTGGGTTCTGTGTTTCCGTTCTGGGTGCCTCTGTGTCTGTCTACATTTCCTGTGTTATGTCAGTTGGTGTCTTGGTTGCTGTCATTGTGCCTGTTCTGTGTGTCGGTGTTTCTTGTGTTGTGTTGATGTTCATGGTTTTGTTTCCCCAGGTCCTGTCCTTGTTGCTCCTGGTTCTGATCCCTCTGGTCCTTTTGGCACGCCCGGTGTGCGCGCCTTTGGGGGTGGGGTTCTGTTATGACCTGCTTGTCCAATTCTCGTGTGCCGCACCTCCTTATTAACCTCGTGTGGATTCCCCGTGTTTACCCGTTGTTTCTTGTTGTTGTCATTAGTCCTATATATTTAAGTCCGCGTTCGAGTATGTTTCCCCGTCCGGTCATTGATGTTGTGTTGTGTTGTATAGTCCTGCTTGTTATTAAACATTATGTTCGCCCGACTTTTGGAGTTCTGTTCCTGTTTCCCCGGTTCAAACCTCGCCGTTCCTAACAAGTGTTGCCTAATCAGGTCACTTTCGAAGAGTTTAGCCTAATATTTCACAGCAGAACTTTCTCCTAGACGTGTCCAATTCACTAGCACTTCCCAGGGCAGCTCAATCAGGGCAGAATTGTGGCAAGCTGATTTGTTAGAAAGGTGGAATCCTTGATTTGCATTTCCATATTTAGCAAACACTTTTGTCTAAAGCAAGGTATAAGTGAGGAAAATAGCACTTTGCTAACATACATACTGTCATGGAGTCAACTAGGCATAAGCACAGTTAGGCTGAGCTTCCAATTAATACCCAGGTACTAGTCTAAGTAGTACCTGTAACTCCTAACAAAGCAAGCCCCTAATAAGACTACCCAAGACCACGCTATCCTATGATAGTGCTAAGTTGAAAGCCACCAACTAATAGGGATGTCCACATTCTTTTGGCAGTGTACGTTAGGTGTGTCCTCTGCCAGTGAGCTAATTCCCAAATAACCTCCCCTGGGATTCAAATCGTGAGAAAATACACGATAATGTCATTGTGCATATATCGTGCACCAAATCAAGAGAGACATAACAAACACCTGTATACTGTCCTGAAGCATTTGCAAGGACGTGGACTAACTCTGAATCTAGAGAATCACACAGCAGTGCATTTATTTCACAGATTGTGATTTTCTCAGAGCCCCTGGGATGTCTAATAGATAAGACACAAACTTCATTTTAGGACTAGAATAAAGAAAAGCATTCTTTGCAGCTCTGACAGGCACCTAGAGGTACGTTTCTTTCCAAATTTCTAATGACAAGGGAGGTAGATGAAGCACGAAAGCCAAGTAACCCAGGTGAGGAAAGCAGTTGAGAGAGAACACTTTGAAAAATGCATGGCATATGCCCCCATAGCCAGTGAATTAAGTGTAGGGGGATTCCTGTTCCTGTGCGGAAAATTCAGTGTTACAGAGAGCACAACTGGAAAGAGCATTCATGCTAGCTCATAAGGGACATCTAGGAAAAGGGGGAACTGAGCAACATTTAAAGAACAAACTACGGTGGCCTTGCATGGACAAGAAAGGAAAGAAAGAAGCCTGTTACAGTTGCCAGCTTGTATAATAGCTTGACGCGTCGGAGGTGTTGTGATTAACACAACTACCAGATACACTATGGCAAGGTTTAGCAGTGGAATTACTGGGGTCGCTACCCTCAAAGTACTCAGTCCTGGTGATAGATTATTACAGTAGCTACTATGAATATTACATGCTCACTTTGAGAACCACAACAAAACTAACTGACAGTCTCGAGTTGATATTTAGCTGACATAAACACACAAAGTTCTGATGAGACTGATTCCTGTTTCGAAAATGGGTTTAAGCAAATGGCCACGTAAATCGGAACACTTCAATTATGGAATGCATTTGGATTGCCCAGTCAGAGGGATGTGACTGAATAAAGGAATACAAGAAGTATTTCAAGGTGCACAGAAGGAGTGTACAGCCATAAACCCTGCCAAACTGTGGTGTAATAGAAAGATGAGAGGAAGCTACCCGACCAGGATTCAAGAATACAAGGTGAAATAAACTATATGTAAATGGGCAACATTAAAGCAGCATATTCATGTGACTGTGGGAAATAAAGTTTCAACCGGACAGGAGAAAGTAGATAAATTCATCACACTGTTCAATCCAAGGCCACGCCCAGTAGTGGGCTAGAGTGGAAACAGGGTAGCTGTTGAATCAGCCAATAGTAGCTTGGTATACCCACTACACAACCAATATTAAGAGATATGACACAATGGGGCAGCGGTGACCCAACATGATGCTGAGAATACAAACACTCATGGAATGTTCTAAAGATCCTGACTCTATACAGTAAAATCCCGTTATAGTGGACTCTCTTATAACGGAATATCGTCTATAACGGACGAGGTCCACTGGTCCCGGCCGTGTGCCTTTACGAACATGCAGAAAAAGCCTTGGATATAGCGGACTCGCATATAACAGAATTTCGTTTATAACGGACAAACAGTTTTGTCCCCAGGGCCGCTTTTAGCTGTAATTTTTTTCAGCTATAACACACATGCAGGCTCCGCCTACAAGGTGCAGGGCGTGCCGGTGATATCCAGTGCAGATACGAAGTCGGGATTATTAATAGTCACGGTCTATAAATAGGCATGACGTAACAGCAGGCAACACTAATTGGCCTGTGTGGCTGTCCATCACCAGGCACGCTGTTCATCGACAGACGACCCTCGCAGCTGGAGGGATGCAGTAAGCAATGAAGTCAAGGTTACTACTGCACCATACAGTACATGTAAAACCACTTATAGGCCATATATACTTCCAAAAGTCAGGTAAAGTTGGATTACTACATGTACAATGTAATAATCTATACCACAAGTGTGTCTGCTGGAGTGTGGCATTAGTAAATGGTGTACTGTAGTTGTGTTCTGGGCAACTCTGGATATAACAGAATTTGGATATAACGGACTGTTTTGCCAGGTCCCTTGAAGTCCATCATAACGGGATTTTACTGTATCTGATTTCATTAATCCTGCAAGACTTTGCGTGAAGCCCGAAGTGGCTGCTCCAGAACTTAAGACTTTGATTGGTTGGGCTATGTGTTAAAGATCTTACAGGTGTGTTTTATGTGTTGATTGAGAAAGAAAAACAAATGTGGCAGCTATCTATGAAATGAGCAGCTCTGTTGGAAAATTTATTTGCTTGTTCCCTATCAGTTTTTATTTCAATGAAGAGAGAGTGA
Source organism: Mormyrops attenuatus (assembly GCA_026777985.1). Classification (NCBI taxonomy): domain Eukaryota; kingdom Metazoa; phylum Chordata; class Actinopteri; order Osteoglossiformes; family Mormyridae; genus Mormyrops; species Mormyrops attenuatus. Next base: position 17,796,620 of record JAODKC010000002.1, read on the forward strand.
GCCTCATGATTTGGAATCCTGTCGCCTGTACCTTCAATTTTTGTAGGACAATACTAGCAGAAAAGGGGTACATGATGGGACCTATGGGGAAGTAAATAAATAGTTTTACAAGTGCAAACACGTGTGACTGATTTAATTCAGAGAAGCCCATGTAGAGAATTAGCGTGAATATAGCACTGTGCAGGAACTAATGGATCATTTATATCTTGAGCTCTCTTTAAATTAGAAGAAATCTGCTGTCTTAATTAACTGCCTCTACGAGTTTACTAGACAGAAGGGGTTTATTAAATGAGAGGAGGAAAAATTCCCGTTTCTTAAACAGTATGGACACCCAACATGTCACTGTTCTGCATGGTTGGTTTTTACTAATGGCTTTGATGAAGAGCCTTAATGAAATTTATCACCATCATGGATAGACCACTGCAGTTTTACAGAAATCTAGACAGACATGAACATTTGTGACACGTGTAATCCCCAAGAGTTTGTCAGTATCACTTATACAGCACGCTAAGCTCACACACTGAGAGTGATACAAAGTGGCCAATTTGATCTGATGAAAATCGAGGGGGGAAATCCTATTGAAAAATTAATAATTGCGTTTTCAATATGAGCACAATAAAGCCAAATTGGCAAGGAAAATGTTAAATGGGGCTATATAACACTTTACAACATAAAGTAAAATTGGATCCACTACTAAGAACACTGAAGATAATTAAGCACCTGGTGAGGCAATTTGGTAAAGAATGATTATATTTAATGTTTGGCTTAAGTACGCATTACATTCCTGACTTTTATGTTTTTAATATGAATTACTCATGGTTCTCTATATGATTTAAATATTTTAACATTCATTTTTTTAATGCTGTTTCTTTCATTCTTGGCTTTTTATTGTATTCCTTGGGACCATTCCACCATTGCTGCCAGACACTTTCTCGTTAAAGCAATAACTCAAAATGTATTTGATGGATCTTTTTCAAAATTTGCTGAGGTATTGTAGGGGTGATGAACTGGAACTAATTAAATTTTGAAACAGGTCATCCCAAAATTGACGCACCGCCGCATAGTGACAGAAAAAGGATGACTGCAGAAGATGCTTGACCCTGTGAAAAGGATATCTGTATTTCATCTTATTACTCTATTTACTCTATTTGCTCTTTGATGGATCTTACTACATCATAAAAACCTTATATGGATGAAAGTATACACCTGAAAATCTATACCTGAACACCTGAGACTAATTACCCAAGAATGAAGCAACAGCACTAGGTAGCAGCAGAGAATGGAAAGAGAGACTCCCGCAGCCATCTTGTGACCAATGGAATTCTGAAGGTTTGGATCTTTTTAAAAATTCCCAGGAACTCAATGGTTTTCAAGCTGTGGGGCACGAGATGATTTTCTGAATATTCCAAAATAAAGTTTACATTTCTTCTTCATCTCCAGCCACCCCGCTCAGCAAATTTTATTGGTAGCAGTCTGATAGCAAGTCAGCAAAATTTATAATAGGGGAATTTAATCATGATCATGTCACTTAGCCCTAGGCCTGGTCAGTACTGGCACATGAAATTACAGACACAGATCTGGTGAACCTGATTACACTGAGATCAGTCACACAAAGCTGGACTTTCAATAAAGACTCTTTGGAGAGGTGGGAACAGTGTGTAGGTTAAGATAGGCTGCTAATATTTTCAGCACACTGCAGTATTTTTGTTTGGAGAAATTTACCATGGGTGACCCCCACATTTGTTGAAATGTATTGTGGAGGATTTTTATAGTATTACTTAGCCCTAGTCCTAGTCAGTGGTGGCATGTGAAAGGTACAGATTTGTTGAACCTGACTACATTGCGTCAAGTCACACAAAGTTGGGCTTATCATGAAGAGGTGGGGAGAGTGCATAGGGCAGTAATACGGCAATATCTTCGGCATACTGTGATATTTTTGTTAGGCAAAATTTATCGTGGCTGAACATCCCCGCTATTAGAAGCTGGAATAGTGTTGCTTTTGAAAATACTGTCTAAATATTGCATACAATAGTATAAAATGTGGATGGTATGATGGTATGAAAAATTAAATGCCACCCAAGTCTAGTGTAGGGAGACTAGAGATATGGGTTGGAGGGTGTCAGAGGAGAATGATTAGGTGCTGGGCAGGGGTGACAGTTCAGTCTGGGGAATACATTGTTGTCGTGCCGACAGGTTCTAGTTATTATCTGAAGGTCAAATGTGGAACGAAAAAGCAGTGTCAAAAAAGCAGAGATCAGTGTTAAAACTAGGATGTGGAAGACCATTAGGACACATCATATGGCATAGGTGCACAGTAAGTGAATGTGCTGTAACCTAACACAGATGCTGTAACCTGCAGTACAAATCCTCCAGAGCAATTTTGTACAAGTAGACCCCACCAATCAATCACAGAGCGCATCACGCAGTTAGCTATAGAGGTGTATGTGAGCAAATGCTCCTCAGATGGGTATATAGCACCTTGACTCACAAGGCACCTAGTCTCCGAAAAGTCTTTGCACTGCTGCTGAAATGCATTGGCAGCTCCCAAACCCAGCATCGTTAACATCTGGAAAGCTGCCAATTTAATTGCCACAGAAGGTGATTAGTGTCCTTCCGAAGCTGATGTCCACACAGGCATTATTTAAACCACTGGTGTTTCAGACATTTGTGGAAAAAGCTGTTTAGCAAGACATTCACAATGGCTAAATGTGTACTGAACAAAACATCTCAACTGACTATTCATTTCATGCTAATTTGGGAAAGGTTCAAAAGGACTTTGATTACTTTATTAAAGTTCTACTTCTTCTTAGGTAACCGACATGCCAAATGCCTGTGAATTACATAATGAAAATGATTGACATCCAATTTTCTACTGCTTGGGATGCCAGTTCATCGCAGGGCACACTCATATGGACACACACACACACACACACACACAATGGAAAACCACGTTTTTGGTCTGTTTGAAGAAACAGGAGTACCCAGAAAAATGAAACATGAAACAAACTCTTCACACAGATCGGGGGCAGGATTCAAATTCCTGTCTGTGGAGGTCTATGTAGTGCTAACAGAGGTCTAGGGATATCGAGAGGTGGCACAAAAACATACAATGGACAAGATTTACAATCATACAAATATATTTGTTTTATTCAATAATATTCAATTATATGTTTCTCATTGTCAGTTATTATAGAAATGATTACAGGTAAGATTGAAAATGCAGAGACAAGGGTTGAAGAAATAAGTATGGGTGTTGAGTTATTAAATATCAGGAAATTGTCTTTGTTATGTATCCAGTAAATGTTGGTGCATGCATGCTTCGCATAAATGTGTCTCCTCACTTCTTCCGCCACGGAGCCAAAAATGTTGCTCCAAGGCGACAAAGAGCTCATCTCACTTGCGTCCTTTTCACTGTGAGAATTTTGCTGTTATTAGCAGTTCAGTTCCTTGTCATAGTTGATTTTTTAAGTAACAGAGGAAAAGGTAGGCTGTGTTAATTCTTTATTGGCTTTGTGCCATCTTTAAAAAATACTGTCATAAGTCCCCCTGGCTCTTGATGGAAGACTGTATAAGTTGTGTTTGTTGGATGGTTTGGAAGACCAGAAGAACATGAAGCTTTTTTATTTTTTGGAAGACTTCCTGGTGATAACCCAGATCACTCCTGCAGTACAAATCCTCCAGAGCAATTTTATACAAGTGGACCCCAGCAGTCGATCACAGAGCGCATCACGCAGTTAGCTATAGAGATGTATGTGAGCAAAACCTTCTCAGAGCGATGGGGTGCTGTTCAGTTTCACTGCAGATGAAGGGGCTGGGCATATTTTTGAATGACAGCTCATCAGATTCAGGCTCCAAAGACAGAACATCATCCTAAAGGTGCATATTTATGTTCTTCTTTTTGTTTCTTTAAGTGATTGCGTTTTGTTCCCTTGGCTGGGGTTTAGAATTGGCACATTACATCAGAAAAGGTAAATACCACACACTGTAAAGAAAATAATGACAAAAAAAAACAAAACCAATCAAAATGAGCCAAAATGTCCCAAAGAAACAAGTACAACTGCTGCACTGACCAGGTGGCACAAAAATCCGGGCCATAGTCCTACGGATGGGCAGAATGGCTTCGGAATTTTTCGAGGGCAAGTGAGGTCAGAGGATAGTGGGTGACCTTGGCAGGTAAATCTGGGTTACCGGTGATCGAAAGATCAAAAGCGGAAGTGAAATACGGGATCCCGGTGAACATGGCAGGATTGTGGCTGGCCATGGCGATACGCTCACAGGTCACCTTCTGAGACGCGCAGGGGAAGCGTGCACTCTAGGTGGGCTCCCCTCTCTGCTCCGATAACGCACAGACAGATGTGGGAAAAATGGATATTCCCCGTACGGGCAACATTCAACAGAGGCTCAGATGGGTCGTACGGTGCCCTTTGGGTGATTAAATATGCAAGGATAGGATCCTGGTTTTAGTGACGGTTCGTTTTTTTTTTTTTTTTGTTATTCTGCTGCATTGCAGATGTGAGAAATGGGAGTGCGCTCCTCAAAGCACCAGCCACAATACCTATCAGCAGCCGTGGGAACATTGAAGATAAATGTGAGGGACTGACACATTCATCTTTGAAGCAAATATTTCCACTCATATCATTTATGTCACAGTAGCCTTATATGACCATTGCCTACTAACATTGACTATTGCCATCTTGTTAATTTCTTTATATAGGTCCTTAATTTGTCTCACACCTAAAATACACACACATATGCACACATACACATACAGTTAGTGAGCAGAAGCTCTGTGGTCTTAAAAAGACATTTTTCTGAGAGAGTTTTAACCAGCAGGAATGACCAGGTAATCCTCAGCATCATCCTCACTGTCAACAGCATCTTCATGCACTACTAGTTCTTCAACATCTACCTACTTGCAAAGCCATAGTCATTCGAGAGGTCGACTCTCAGGCTGAGGACAAATATTACAGCAGACCAGTAACCACAGGATTAGTTCCTGGCTAGATACGTCAGTTAAATGACAATTAAATGGCTTTTTTTCCCTATTTTGATGACAGGTCATTAAACCAAAGCACACTATCTGTTCCACCAGAGTAAAATCCTCTGTAGACAATGCTAAGGCAGTTTCTGCAGTCCCAAATCACCCACACCCCCACGACAGTGCAACCCCCAGATGCACTCATTTGAAAATGATGAGGCAATTACACTTACATTAAATCGTAATAACGATCCCCAGAGCAGAACCAGGATGAATCTGTGAGTTAGCACGATGACATTCGTCGCCATGATTTCTCCCATGATCAGATTTTCATTTTCGTTGGGGAAGATGAAGTAAAAATACAGTCTGCCTGAAAATCAAAGTCTAATACATAGGTTTTAAAAGCAAAACATTGACTTTAAATGCATTAAAACACTTTTTTGCTGCAATAATCAGAATATCCTCTCCGAGCACCTGTTACATTCTGTAGTGGCGATCTCGTAGGGACAGATCATCATTGTGATATTGATGGGTGTACCTGAATCAAACCAAAACCACCATAACTTGGCAATTGTGAACTGAGCCCGAAGTGTCTCTTTATGGGCCCAGCCAGACCCAAAAGACCAAAGCACTCCCCTATCTGTGGGCCTTCCCTGACTAAAGAGCGCCCCCTGCCTCCCTCTACACACATATGAAAGTTATCCCAAACAGGGGAACACACATTTCCGGCTGCACTGTCCAACGTGAAACAGGGGAACCACAGACAATCACAAAGACATGAATGCAGATGTGCATGTATTTAACTCCGCAGTAAACAATTGAGGCAGCTGTAATCCTTTGAAGACTAGAATTTCGGAGCTCAAATGATATCCAAAAGAGGGATCTTAAAGCAGCTTGTCAACACTGTTACATGGTACTTCTCTGTCTTGGCCTTTCTCGTCTAGTCTTCCCATTCACACTTAGAGCTAATGGATACATTTATAATTACAAATGCAGAGACACAAGCGTACATTGATTGGCAGAAACAGTAGCAGGAGAATGGAATTAGAGCATGCTTTTTTCCAGACATGATTTAATATACAATGCCTAATCTGTTTCTCAAGGATTGATTCACACTATAGCACTCAGTCGGCACAATGAATCGTACACAAAGCCCTTCTGGGAAAGATACATGAACGTATGACGCAGATGCAGACGCAGATAAATGCCATAGACAAACCAAACTTCTGACATTCCCCTCATTTAATCTCTTTCATATTTCTCCTGAAATCTGCTCCAATCTTTGTTTCCTAATTCAAACTGTTTAGGGTAGCTATGAAATATTTTAGAAGCAGATTTAATGTCGGGGGGCATGCAATAATTTGGAATCTTTGTAATTTGTATATGGAGTTGTCTTGCTTCTAGCCTCGAGGCGTCCCATTTTGGGAAACAGTAGCCCAGCTCAATTGCCTAATTGAAGTCATTAGTCAAGTAAAACAGGTAACCATTAGGCAACGTTGTACCCAGCGGACTTAGTCTTGAGCTAATTTCAACAGCCAACCTGACCCTGGAGGCTAGAAAATGCAGAGACGGCGGGAGTGTCATTTACGCTGAAGTGCGCATGTGCCTCAAAAAGACCTTGGCCTTCCAAAATTTTGCACAACTTAGTTGACCTGCCTGAAGACTGCCGCCCTGCAGTGACTACAGAGACCACAACTCACCCACCCCAACCCACCCCACCCCCCCAGGCCTACAGGCTCCGTAATTGCATTCCCTCTCCTGAGAAGTGAGTCAAGTGGCTGATTTAAGCTTCCTGTAGCATTCGATTGTTTCTGGGAAGTTTTGCAAATAGCTCTGCCTGCAGTTAATTGGCCCTCAAACACCTTTGAGGAAAACACTCATGGAGTAACTTCAGAAGTTATCAGACAAACTGACCGTCTTACCCTTCAACAGTGTCTTTCATGAGCAAAGAGTCAAGTTATTGCATTGATTTTTTGAAATGCACATAGAGAGAACTATGGCTGTCTTTACCACTACGTATTAGAACACTTTGGTATATTGCATTTTCTTCAGATATATTTTGGGCTACCCGTGTTTAAACTAGGCTATGGGACTCATAGGGTGGATTTATAATTAATAATGATTACTGTTGGACACACATGACGACGTTACAGTACAAACAGTAGCACAGTATAAGTCAGTGTGTCTCAGTTTAAACCTCATTTTGATAGTTAACGGGAAAACTCCTTAGACCTGGACCACACAAAAGATTTGTAATTTGACAATGACATTCCGAGATAAAGAAGACCTATGATGGCACTGGGGTGGGACCACAATTTCCTGACTACCAAAATGGCAAAAAAAAATATAGCCCCGAGGGGAAAACTGAACCAAATAATAATATTTAGTGCCAACATGTGTGATGATAATGTATGACAATTTAGAGCAGGGTGCTGATGGATTTAAAAACCTTTGCAAACAACATAACGAGTCAGGTATCCTTATATTTTGATTCTGATGGTTCTGACAATAGTAATGGGATAAACTGCATCACCAACTGACAAAAGCAGGTAAGCTGCAATAACATGGCTTGGGACTGAGGAAATGCTCCAGAGATATTCACTCATTTAGAGGATGTGGCTATTTTCCGAACAGATGGAGCCCTTAGGTGAACACGGGGCTCTGGAAGACGTGGGACATGTTGGCTGGAGCAAATTCAAGATAGCAGGAAATCTTCTGCGTAGCCTTTGTGCTGGAGAAGCTAACCCATGATGCTCAAGTTTGCACTGAATGCAGTTTCTTTCATTAGCACGTGGCTTCCCTGATTTTGCACAGGCGAACGACCGCTGGAGATGAGCGCAGTGTGAAGCAGCAGGTGTAGCTTCCTTGGATTAATGCGGCGGCCGGCGTGCTTCATTTTTCTGAGTCAGTGCCACTCAGAATAGCATAGGCTTGTAATGCATGTAGCTCTTCTGTTATTGCAGGCTGGAAAGGGTAGGGTTCACGTGGGTTAGCACAGGCGTTAAATTAATGTAGCTTTCTTCAGTGAGGGTGGGATTACAAAGGGTCTCATCGAATTTACTGGGTAGAACTTTATCCTGTTAATTCAGGCATGCAGCCGAATCAGCTCTGCTGTGTAACACAATCAGGTTAATGCAGGCTTGCTGTGGTTGTAGCTCCCTCAGGAGAGATGGGGCGTCAGTTTGGTGACCTCTCTGATGAGGCAGCTGAGTAGGTAGGCAAAAGGGGACGGATAAAAACCAAAGCTGATTCTTGCAGTGAGCGCTGTCTGACTGCTCATCGGTATGAGTGATGAAAGGTCATCCCTTCAACATACAGCATGTCTCCTTGTTGTTACTGTTACCATTTTGCTCGAAGGTGCCACAGTTCTGTCTCTGAGTTCTACTTTTTATTGCTTGGCCATCCCAGCTCAAGTTGGGTGGACTTTATTAGATGTGAGGGTGTGGGCACTCTTTATGTAAAGTATTCCTGGAGGTCTTCCATTTACCCCAGGGCATGATGGGGAACTGAGTTCTCTAAATGGCTGAGAAACTCAAGAATTCTTTCCCTGCCATGGACCCTGAACCACGCCCCCCCCCCCCCCCCCCCAATTCTGTGTGGGCTAGGAGGTATTCGTCTTAGGGGGATCTTTCTTGCTGTTTTGCAAGACAGGTGAGTCAGACGTCTTGGCAGTCTTCCTTGGTGGGCTCTGCTCGGCGATGTCATGCAGAGATGGTTCTCTGTACATGGCCACTGTGCAGGGACCATGGGAGACCAGGGAAAGAATACACAAGAGAATTAATAATGCGGGACGCTTGGAGAGTGGACAGCTGCTGTAAAAAAAAAAAACTTGATTCAATGACGTGAACATTCAGGACCATCTTTTAATCAACCATCACCTACATTACGACTGATTCCAGCTTAGTTCTCTGTATTGCAGAGGCATTTGTCCAACCTCCGCTACCTCCCCCTCCCCCCCCCCAACACCACTAAGTACTCAACCCCCAGCAAAATAACAAAAATTATTTAAATTTCACCGTGCTCCCTGAATACATGTGACTATAAAACCCCGAAATTGCTGGCTAAAATCTATTGGCGAATGGCTGCCATGCGTAACTGGACCGGTGGACCAGGACCGGTCAGAAAGCCCCACGGATTTGTGCATAATGAGGTCTTTCTGGACATATACAGGTTTGGACAGAAGCTCCATGTTTCACTGAAGCCATCATGTGACAGCCGAGCCCTTTGTCATGGCTTTTCTTTTCAGAATATGAAAGAGTGGCTTTGGGAGAAGAAACCTGCAGAAAAGAGGCAGCAAAAACAGAAGGAGCAGCAGCTGCAGGAAAGTGGCTTACCTTCAATGAGTTTGGGCAGAAAGTGGGCTGCACCTTTGGTCTTTTTGACCCGGTTTCCCTTCATGACCTGTCCGTCTCGGTTGATTCCGATGTACCAAGCCCGACCCGACTGGCTCTGCCGGTACAGGATTGAGGAGTATGTCACGTAGTAGTTCTCAAACACGCATTCTTTGAACTTGCACTCTGGCGTGAAGTGTTCCTGCGAATCACAAACACACACTGGTTACACAGATTAAATTCAGTCTGATCCCTCAAAGGACCAATACATTTCAGTGCAGTAGCCAGGTGCCCCTGGCCCTTGAACAAAGAGATTGCAACGAATATCATTAGCACAGGTGTGCTGGATATCCCTAGCAAACTTACAAGAGCCAGGCTACAATTTTTTTCCTTAAAGAATAGTTCTATGCAAGCACACATTTGCATACGTACTGACATACAAGCGAGCAGACACTCAGAGAAATACGGCATTCGGAAGAAAAGACTTTTTTACGTTTTCGTTAAACATATCACCGTTTTTCAGGTTCCAGCTAGAAACTGGGAAAATTGGCACCACATTTCATTGTGACAAGACCATAGGAGCGTGCTTGCCATTAAAAAAAAGAACGAACGAACAACTAAGTGATGAATGATATTTAAAACGTCTTACATCATGTCTTCACTCCCTGCTTCACACCCTGAAGCTTTAACCCAAATCTATTTCCCATTCTAATTCCACTCTCATCAAAATCTCATGTCGGGATTGTCCCTTGATTTATGCGAGTTACCAGCTATAGAAATGTCGGAGGAGCCCTGTTCATCAGCTGTAACTCCAAATGTCAGTCTGTGATATCTGGTTGGCTGTGCTCATCCTAATATGTAAACAGAGAAGTATTATTTTTCAGAGTTATTGCTATTTATAGTAATATTAAAGCTACTGAAAAGGTGTAATGAAAAGAAATCAGAAAGCAAAAGGCTGGCACGGAAGAAGGCTGGGCAGGAAAAGAGGGGACCGAGGCACAATGCGCGAGGCCCGGAGGACTGTAAGGGGGACCTTCGCACTAATCAGCCTTACACAGTGGACTGGTCCGGGCTCCACCAGCTCATATATTTCTTTTATAGCCCTTCCATTCCTTTATTAAGCAGCATTGTCTATTATTATGACTCGTCTTGTTATTCCTACTTCTGGCTGGGTGGCCATAAATGGCGATGAGTAATGTGTTTTATCTCGCACCGCTGCTGGTTTAACTCGATAAGCTAAGCCAACGTAGACCCACTGAGCTCCACTGAAGACATCTCTGGGGAACAGAGGGAGGGTAGGATGATTTAGGATGGGGGGTGTGATGTTGGCTGGATTAGAATCATCAACTCCCCAGCGTCATCATGTACCTTCGAGTCCCGCTTAGCGGTTTTTCAATTAGCCACTGATTACAGCCTGAAGCCACCAGGTGGCTCAGCTTCTGAACCAGTTGAGCTTCTTGGTAATTAACACTTGAAGGCAGTGATTAAAATGAGACCTCCTCAGAGTGTGACAGTAAACAGCGGTACCGCGCTCCATAACTAGCACATGCGGACTAAAATCACACGCGAAGTAACGTCTGAAAAAGCCACGGCCACCCCCCCGAAAACAGGCGGCAGCCATTTATGGCTCCTGTGGGCAGAATTGCATGGCTGCAAATAGGCCTCTTCATTATATAAACCCCCCACCACAGACTCCTCCCCCTCCAGCACTCCCACCTTCTCCTGAACAAGCAACATCCCATTAAGTCAAGATTGCTGGCTCCACAGTGGGGTTAAAACATGAAGTCTTATAGCAAAAAGAGCAAAACCACACAACTGGACACCAATGACACCACACTGCTGTCTTGCTCTCCTCTACATCTCTTTCTCAGTCCATTTTCTCCCACTTTCTTCAGCTGTAAAGAATCAGTGAAGTATGGGGAGTTCCTAGGACTTGACAGCAGTAGAGCTGGTAAGCTCCGTGGCAGCGTCACCCGGCAGCACGCGCGGCGTGGTGTTTGAAGTGCGCTTTGAGCTCTGTGTGTGTGCTAAGTCCAGATGGGTCACTGATGTCTGTTCCACTGAGGAGCAAACATTGTAATGCCACCCACCAACGTCTCTCTGCTGTCCACAGTGTGACATCCTCAGAAAATATATGAGGCAGAGAGTGTGTATATACACACACAAATTCTCTCTATATATATTATATATATGAGAGAGACAGCACTAAAATTCCCACGCATCTAAACCTGTTATTCTGTTACAATGCAATTCTCTTTTTCAGCCAGCAGGGGTCACACTACCCTGAGGTGACAAACTGAATCTAATCCAGCAGTCGAGAACAGAAACTGTGTTTGTTCATGGCTAGTTGAGATTATACCTCCCAAAGCAAAGCTTCTTAGTGGGCCTTTTAGCAGAAGAAAAATCAAGAGTCTATGTTTCAACACAAATCCATTGGGGAGGACGAGAGTTCTTGCCCAGTTTGCGTCTGTGTTTTTCCGGAAGGGGCCGTTTTGGATTTTGGCTAAAAAAATCAAGGCAATACATAGATTTTTGCTAAAACTGCAATTTTAAGGGAACTTAATAACTGTGAAAGCAACAGCACAGGACTACCTTTAGATGTTCATCTTATAGCATTGATCACCAGCCTCATAACCACAGAAACCCAATTAATGAAGTGCATTTCACCCTGGCTGGACTAATTGCCTAGTCGAGATGTTAGTGGGGTCACCTGGGTTTATTCAAGCATGGTTTGGTGGGGGTTTTTTTTGACATACCATTTCCTTGAGTTTAGGTATTTAGTGTTGCATTTTCAGTGTGCTGATCTTAAAGCGGCCTTCACTCTATTTTGCATTTGATTTTATTTTCCATCAGTAATGTCATTAATCTGATTCATCCCTCCTGTCACTCTGCTCAACAGACTGTGATGCAGCTACTGTATGGGTAAAAGTGGAAAACATAGAATTTAGACATATAGCTGCTTCGCTATCTATAGGCCGATTGAGAAATACCTGCAAAGCAGTATGTCCATCTGTACGTCACTTATGAGAAAGTGAGACGGGACAGCCCTTCTACCCAAACCCCCACAGACAGCCTGGCTGACCCCAGCCCTCACCTCCAAATATAGTCATGAGAGTGACAGATGTTGCCTTCCATCATTCATCGTTCACGGGCAGTGAGCCGGTGGGCAAAAAAGCAGGCGAGAGGAACAGAAATAAACAGGGACAGAACAGAACAAAGGCAGATAATGCTTTTTGTTTCTCAGTATGGCCTCGGTATGCCCTGAAATTAAAAGAAAAAAAAAGCTAACATTTAGCCTAGAAGGGCTGGCATGATGTGGAAGCAATCATCCAGAACCAGAAGGAGCCGCGGACAGACCAAGACAAAGTGCGCGAGTCGTGGCATATTTCCTGTACCACACTGATATATGACAAAAACAACCTTTTATCCTTGAAAGCCAGCTAGTGCATCAAATCAATTTAGGACCCCTGTCAAGGGTCAATAGGTATTAGTACATTAAAACCAAGAATTAGTCAGAGTTCTGACATGCAGAACATGTGCCCAGGGAGTCGGGATTCCACTGGAAAGGCAGGCCAAGATCAGGCATGGGGTTTTTCCACTGGCCAAGATTTACTGATGTTCCCGAGAGGGTAAATTCATTTTCTGTGATGAGAACAATGTGCTAAAGGCGTTGTGAGCCGCTACACCTGTCAATCCAGCGGAACCTCATAAGGATGTCGAAAGCTTTCTCATGGGGGTCCGAAAGACCAAAGACCCCCCTCCCCCCAAGTGCCACTCATCCTATAGCAGAGGCGCACTGCAGGAGCAGGGGGGGACCTCCCCACTCAGCTCATTTTATTTTTTATTACCTTCAGTTATTGAATGCCTTAGCACTAAGGAAATCAAAAGCAGTTTGCTTAAATTTCATTTTTTTTTCTCCAGCTGAAACCATTCAGTTTAAAAGCACAACCCCAGCCTCAGGCCATTTCAGCTTCCACATGGTCAGTCCCACCCCCCCTCACCTAGCTGTAGGGGGGAACAGGTGTCTTTTTAATTTCACCTTGACTGCTGTGTTCTAGGGGATTTCCCAAAGGGGAAAAATACCCCCCCCCCCCCAATGAGCCAGCTCTTTTCTTCCAGCAAATACCAGAAGTTCACGTATCTCTGCTGCTGTGTCTATCAGACAGAGAGGCAGATCTGCTGATTTAGTGAAATGAGCATTGTAGTCTTCTTTGTGGATTGCAGAAGGTCACAAGAGAGACTACAGGGGGTTGTCAAATAAGTGAGATCAGGGTCAGGGAATCTCTACAGGCTTTGATGATACTGCCCCGTTAGCTTAATGGTCAGCACTGCGAACCAAGATCTTGAAGGTCTCTGGCTTCCGCACTTTCATTAATTCCCCCAGTAAAAGCTCTAAGGTAGACCGTGTAGAGGTGACGCTCCTACGAACTGCAGCAATTAGCCAGGACGTTGCTGTTAGCCAAAGCAGTTGAGCAAATGAGGTCATTAGTCCTCCAGTTAGCTACTGCTGTCATAGCCCATAGCCAATGTCTCAGCAGGTGTTTAAAATACTATGTCATAATAGCTTAGTCTGAAGAAGACAGAGTCCACAGCCTGAAAATCTGCTGCTTTCGAGGTCCGGTGCTGTTTGCATAAACCAGGATATCAGGGGTGGCCGTGCGTTGCTCCTGAGAGTCACAGCCTGAGTGGCACGGCCCCTTCAACAAGCCAACTTCTCTGAAGCGTTGGGATGATATGTTACATGTGAAAAATCAAGACAGTAGTTGTTGAAAATTAATGATTACTCTCGTGACCATCTGCACTGGGATCACCCAGGACCCACAAGAGAACTTTTTAGATAAATCCAAAATGTGTTTAATACAATGGAAGACAAAATTTAGATACATTTTTTTTAAACTCCAAGCTCAGTCCTTGGTCGCTTTCGCCATTTTAACTTGACAAACACCACGATAATCGCGTCATTTTTGCATTGCGTTTGCACCTTTAAGGGCATACAGGAGAATGTTATTTCTGTGGTGATTCCAGCTTCATATTGTTTGTGATTAAAATATATTTACATACCTTTGCTGTCTGCACACTGCATTTAAAGACTCTTGTTATTCGTTATGACCGGCGGTGCACGACAGGCGTCATAATTTATTTCAAACATTCTGGACATTTAAAGATGACCATTTCAAGTCTTTTGCAAATTTCATAGTTAATTATTCCCAGCTGTTTATCATTCGATGAACTGATTCCTGCACTAATAAAGCCGACTGGGCTGAAATAACAGAAACAGGAGAAGGAGCTCCACAAAGCGGAACTACCGGCAGGCATGTGGCTTATTTTGTAGTCCGTATTCATCGTTAACCCCTATGTTAGCCCATCACTGTGATTACTGTTTTCATTAATACTGTTAATTTATCGGTTTGTATCCAGGTGCCTCTGATTTGCCTATTTACAGCCAGCCTTCTACATGCTGCCAAGGTGAACAATTATATGACACCATCACGGTGCCTTTAATCCAGAGCTCTCCTCGGAGTTAGCAGCAGCCCCCTTCAGCAGAGCTTTAGCCATCTGTGCAGAGGGATTTCTGAACAGCTCTATTAGGATGTAGCAGACATACACTAGGTTTCACCTTTCCCAGCTCTGCATGCCTGAGGTATTGCTAAAATGCTACCTTGCTCTTTTCAGCAAAGCTTTGTCTTCAGGACGAGCTTGGGCCCTTTGACATTAGCAAGGTAAATACACATGACATTCACAGCACAAGTTTGCTACTGGATTACCTTATACAGAAAAAATGTGCAGTGACATCTATGGGATCAGTGTACGTTAACTGGAAAGGAAATCTTGTGGAAACTGTGCACATCCATCATTGTGCAAAATTTTATTCCAATTATAAATGGCACCATTTGTTAAAATCACAGCATTCGGAAAGAAGGATTTGCAGGCTGATTATTAACAGGCTGGCCGGCTAATTCAAAGCTAGCCAGTTGCACCAAAAGCCTCCGGCCACTAGTACTGCCCAAAACGGCATCTGCAAGTACCATCTCTTAGCATGTTAAGTACAGTAGATGCAATTTAAAAATGAATACCGAGATAGTCTGCTGATTGCGTTTTTCACAGAAAGCAATGCTTGAAGCTCAAATTAAACAGGGCTGCCTAATTTTGTAGATCTTTCCATTTTCTAAAACCAATGCACCTCCTTTTTTAAGAGGATGAGTCATTATTCTGGCTGCATAATGTTACTTATATGGCTGCCGCATACTAAGCCTATGATGATATCTTCTCTTCCTCTTCAGTCTGCCTCTTCCTACCACCCACCTCCCTTCCCACCCCTTTCCACTCCCAGAGGAATCGCATGACCTGAGGTGATCTCTTGTCCCGCAGCCAGCGACACCCTGCATCTCAATGGGATGTGACAATGCGAGACTTAGCGGGACAGGGGCCAGCGGATGGGCTGAGCAGTCATTTATCAGGAAGGCACATGCAGATGGCGTGCACTCAAACACCACTGTTTCACTCATCACTCATCGCTCTCCGCATTTCCTCCTATTATGAGCTTTTTAGAATTCTTTTGTCATAATGACGTGAGATTATATCACCTATTGATACGTGAATGTAGTTCAAGTCAGTAGCATCTTCTGATCTTCACCTTCTGCAGCCAGTGAAGCTTTCCCCTGACTTCTATAGTCTTTACAGTACTAAGAAAGAGCCAGTCTATGCTGCGGTTTAAGCGGGTGTCTGACCCACTTTATTTCTAGCTTTTTGTTGTTCCTGCTGTATGGTTGACCTCAGGTTCCCCCCCACCTCCTTTCCATTTTTCTATACCTTCCTCTCTGCCTTCCTCCTCTCCAAAGTCAGCCCCTTGCTTCTGTTCAGCTCAGGGGGGTTTTTCCAAAGTGTGCAGTGAATTAAATGGGTCAGGATAGGAGTGAGCACTATTTTTACCAGACACCAGTTTTCCCTAGTCTCCCACAGGTAGCTGAGCTGTGTGCCTGAACAAAGAGCCAATGACAGGGGGTTTCCCTTGCCATTAACCTCCTGTGGCTGTTCCCAGAAGCCCCATTCCTATCAGCCACCAGGGTCCAGCAGGAGAGGGAGAGATGAACTCCTTAGGCTGTATTTTTCACTGAAGTGCCAGTTCCTGTTCTACCAAAATGATGGGGGCTGTTTGTCACTTCAGTGAAAGTCTGACAGCCAGACCATTCACACCTGCTCCCAGAAAATCATAACTCCAGTCCCGCTTTTAAGCCAAAATATCTAGTTCACTGAATCAGTCAACAATGGGAAACATGACAACTTGCGTGGGACACCAGCACCACAGGAGTACTTCAGGTACTCGGTCATTACTTGAAAACAGAGTGTTAAAACCAATGAAAAACCAACTCAGTTGAGTATTAAAACCATATGTTTCCAGTGGCAAATCAAAATGGTCTGTTTTTTTCTGGTTAATTTGCATGCCTCATATGTTGTGTGGCTTTGAGGGTTAGGACTGTGTCTATGGTGAAATGTTGGTTCAAATCCCATGGCGGGTAGAGTGATGTCACCATTGGGCCCTTCAGGAAGACCCTTACCCCCAATTCCTCCAGGGACTGGCTGACCCTGCTCACTGATCCTCACTTGCATTTTGCTTTGGACAAACGTGTCAAATAATAATGCTATAATAATAATAATAAAACACGTGCTAAATAATAATATTTTTCAAATTGCATAGGTAGGACCTATTGCCAGTTTGAATGGCTACAACTCGAAACTTGAACTGACGCGTTTTAATGCGGAGGAAACACCTCTCCATCCATGCCCATTTATTCTCAAATTTGAGTTCTGTTTTCGAGTTTTAATTCAGAAACTCTTTCAAGTAATGAAATCAAAAGGAAAAACATGAAACACATCACAGGATGCTGAGTACAGACACATGTACTGACTACAGACAGGCATACTGACTACAGAAAGGCGTACTGACTACAGACAGGCGTACTGACTAAAGAAAGGCGTACTGACTACAGACAGGCGTACTGACTATAGAAAGGCGTACTGACTACAGACAGGCATACTGATTACAAAAAGGCGTACTGACTACAGACAGGCTTACTGACTACAGAAAGGCGTACTGACTACAGATTTATACTGCTGAAGTCATCTGCTCACACACACCTGATGGAGTGATGTCAACAGAAATTTCAGCTTTAAAGATAAAAAACAAGGCATTTTAGTTCCACACAGTAACTCTTCAGATGCTCATAGTACATGTATTTTTTTATATGAAAGACTTTGAGAATGGCCGTCATCCATGAGACCCTAGAGCTGTTGGGCTGTAGAGCAGGCCCAATCGGCATACAAAATTCCCGGGCCCGGCACAGAAGACTGCAAGCGGGGCCCCATGACATGCAAACCCTCAAACCTGGGTGCATGGGACAGCTTTCCTAGTTGTTCTCCCAAGACAGAGGGCCCGATGTAGTGAGTCAGGTTCAAGATGCACACCACCACCACCAATATTCCAGCCCCCACCACACGTCAGGCTGGCTTCATTGTTTTTGGGGTCTCATTAAGCATCTATGCACGCTCCACAAGCAGCATCGCTGTCAGGGGGAGACTTCCCCAGCCCATGTGTCCTCCAGCACAGCCGCACAGCCTCACCCCCCCCCCCCCCCATATGCCTTTGAGTTGGATTCTGAAAAAGCCCCCTGCAAAATGGGTCACCTTTCTTCTGCTATTAAAACATGTGCACCTGCATGCCCTGCAGCGGCTAACCCATGCATTGGTGTGTGTGTGTGTGTGTGTGTGTGTGTGTGTGTGGGGGGGGGGGGGGGGGGGGTTCGCTGTTATATACCCAGCGTTTTTTTATATTAAGGGCAGAGAAGTGGAGCAGCCCAAAAAATGCAACGG
>JAODKC010000002.1:17817362-17834725 GCA_026777985.1 Mormyrops attenuatus
TGAAATTTCTTCCCTGCTAGATATTCCACAGTCAACTGTAAGTGGTATTATTGCAAAGTGGAAGCATTTAGGAACAACAAACTCAGCTACAAACTGGCAGACCATGTAAAGTAACAGTGTGGGGTCGCCGAGTGCTGAGGTGCATAGTGCATAAAAGTCACCAGCACTCTGTTGACTCAATAACTACAGAGTTCCAAACTTCCGCTGGCATTAACCCCAGCACAAAAACTGAGCTGGGAGCTTCATGGAATGGGCTTCCTTAGCCGAGCAGCTCCATGCAAGCCTCACATCACCAAGCGCAATGCCAAGCGTCAGATGGAGTGGTGTAAAGCACACCGCCATTGGACTCTGGAGCAGTGGAAACATGTTCTGTGGAATGATGAATCAAGCATCTCTATTTGGCAGTCTGATGGATGAGACTGGGTTTGGCAGATGCCAGGAGAACATGCCTGACTGCATTATGCCAAATGTAAAGGTTTGTGGAGGAGGGATAATGGTATGGGGTTGCTTTTCAGGGGTTGGGCTTGGCCCCTTAGTTCCATTGAAGGGAACTCTTGATGCTCCAGCACACCAAGGCATTTGGGACAATTCTATGCTTCCAACTTTGTGGGAACAGATTGGGGAAGGCCCTTTCCTGCTCCAGCATGTCTGTATCCCAGCACGCAAAGCAAGGTCCATAAGGACATGACTGGGTCAGTCTGATGTGGAATAACTTGACTGGTCTGCACAGAGCCCTGACCTAAACCTCATCAGACTCCTCTGGGATGAACTAGAATGGAGATTGCGAGCCAAGTCTTCACGTCCAACATCTGTGGCCTGACCTTACAAATGCTCTTCTGAATGAATGAGCAAAAATTCACACAGACACCCTCCAATATCTTTGGAAAGCCTTATATGATAGCTGCAAAGGGGGAACAAAGTCCATATTGATGCCTATGGATTTAGAATGGGATGTCATAAAAGGTATAACGGCCAGGTGTTTGGGCACCATGAGGTCCAATCACTCGGGGCTATAGCCCTGTGTATTTTAAGCCGAGCCCCAAGTATTTTAGCCCCGATGCCGACCTTCCTACAAGAAAAAAGAAAAGAAAAAGGTCAAGCCCCGGGTAAACTTGACTGAGCCCCTGATCTTTTCAATATCTAGAAACTCCCCTGGCCAAGTGTCCAAATACTTCTGAATATATAGTGTATGTAGATAATCGATTCATAAGGTAGGGTGTCTTACGGCTGGTTTATATTTCACGTAACCAGACCATCTGCGATTCTGAATGTTTTTACTTCTAGTGCCGACATATTAGACAACCACAAACTTTGACACCAGACCTGGGATGGTGCTGTTCTACTAAACTTCATACACCATCAAATCACTGCAAGGAAGACACAAGCATACATTTTGTGCAATGATATGACTGGTGCATGGAGTTTGGTAGGAGAAAATCTTAAAAATTCCTACCTTAAACAGTTCACTACAAAGTCTGTGCACTAAATGTGCTATGAATGCATTATAAAGGCATTATAAAGGTGCAGTTAATATAAAGCGTTAGGATAAAATTGCTAAAATGTACAGTAAAGCACGTCTGCGGGTCCTTGAGCAAGGCCCTTAACCCCCAGCCCTGGGCACCGGTACAGGTGGCTTCCCTTCGCGAACAACTTACTCTGCAAAGAGCAAGTTGAGGGAGACATAAAGACAATTTCCCCACAGGGATTAATAAAGTATAAATTATTATTATTATTATTATTAAGACTGAATGAATTTACATTTTTAAAATAAAAACTAATGAGACCACAATGAAAACCAAAGCTAAACTAGGATTTCAAATAAAAATAAACAATAATATAAAAACTAAATTTTAAAAAATCTAAGAAAAGCTGCGGCATCTGCGTGAAGTAAAAACCAGCCCTTAGTGTTTAGGGTAGGGCATGTTGAGGAATGAAAGATTTCTTGCTGCAGACCAGATTTTAATCATCATCTGTTTGTTTGTACAATGAGAGCAAACTGGACCTAGAAGTGACACAGTGAATCACTGACCACTGACCCCTGACTGGCACAGGCAGAGTGGCCCCTCACCATTTTCAGCTGAGTCCGCCGTGCGACGCATTTAAGCTGACTGTGCTTCTGAAAAGAATCTCTTGCCTCTAGCATTCCCATCATCCTTTGCTCATCTGACTGTCAATAAGCCACAATGACCTAGTGTGATAATCCAGGTTGTCTTTCCAGATCTGATGAAAAACATAGCTTCTATACAATGGTTATATAGAAACCTGAAACTCCCATTGTTGCTGTACAGATGTCATTTAAACTTTAGTCACTGTCTAAATGAGGCCCTACGGTGACCATCCTGCAGCAGACTACATAGCTGATCCCGACATCATGAACTCTCATTGCTGAATTGGTCTGACATGCATGGATGAACCTTCAAGGCTTTTTCATACCAAAGTGGAACTCGGAGTGAGCTCAGTATACCAGAGATGATTAGCTGGATGATTAGAAGGAAAACAGAGTGAGGAACATATGAGTTAAAGTAACTGTTTTTCGCTGAGCTAAAATTCTTGGTTTCACAAGCAGAGCATCATCAAACTGAAATCTGCAGCTGCAGCTGCTGACATCATGGTTAAGAAACAGAATAAAAAAAACACATTTACATTCCCACCATTTACACTAGTCAGGGCCCCTGGAGCCTATCCCAGTCCATCACTGGGCATTTACACGCACCCACAAGGGCCACAAAGCATATGTACAGAAAGAGGAAACCTGCATGATACGGCATGAACAACAACCCCCCCCCCCCCCAAAAGTAACCAAACAAAATACATGACTTGTAGTATTTTTAGTTTTCAGATTGTAGTCACAGATTTTTATAAAATTTAATTTCCCCTTGTGAGGATGGAAAAAAGAGTCCTCACAATGTCAAAATACAGGATTTTTAATCACATTGTGGGGAAATCTGGTCCCCATAATGTAATATATACATTACACACACACACAGGTTTGTAATTACATCTTAGTGGGGACTCTCCATTCATGTCTTTGGGGAAAACTCTTATCACAACATGACGACCTTAACCCCTACCGTACCCAGCCCTAACCTTAACCATAAGTAACCAAACAAAATACAAGATTTTCCGGTATTTTTTGTTTTTTGATTGCATTCAAAATAACAGGTAACAAACTGTAACATTGTGGGTACATTTGGATAACATAATATAAACATAATCCACACACACACACACACACGCACACTAAGAATGGTGAAGGGATTCAAACTCCTAAACCTGGAGGTAAAAGGCCACCCCACCACATTGATAATGCTGATATTAATGATCCCGGTTACATCCATCTTCAGTGAGAACAGTCACAGCCACACTGGTAATAGTTGATAATAACAGTCATAAATACACATTGGTTATACTGACAACATAAATCACAGTCACAAAGATATTGTCAGACGATAACAGTCACCTGAGAGCAGTAACAGGAAAATACCACTTACAATAAGCACTACGGACTTACTGAGGTGTACAGGTATCCATCACTGTTCATGCCGATGTAGAGGCCTGACTTGGTGCCCTGGATGGCCACAATTCGCAGACCCACCGGGATCAGGTTGAACTGCACTGCCGGGGACAGAGGAAGAGGAAGCGGTGCATGCCAGGTTACTGTCAAAGCAGGAAACGCTGTGCTAACATTTTATCTCTCTCTTCTCCCAACAATGTAAAATAAAATGGACAACTGAGATCACCAAAAATCATGAAACACAATATAAATTCTCCTTTCAAACTGCAGTGTTGATACTTGCCATTCTGCCCACTTTAACTTGTCCTGAACTGTACCAACTGCCCTCATCTTCTACACAATGGGAATCATCAAACCTCAGCTATCAAGCCCTGTAGCTATCGGACCCTGTAGCTATCAAGCCCTGTAACTATCAGACCCTGTAGCTATCAATCCCTGTAGCTATCAGACCCTGTAGCTATCAAGCCCTGTAGCTATCAGACCCTGTAGCTATCAAGCCCTGTAGCTAAGCTGAGGCTGGGCTGCTCTCCCAGGCATGGCTTCGCTAATGCTGGCTACCCGTATCTTTTCAGTCATTTTTAAGATTTTATTAATTACTTTTAAGGTCGTGCATGAATTATTCCCCAAACACATTTCAGAGTTACTGCCTCCATATGTTTCCCCTTAGGTCTACCAACACAGCAACTCCTAGGCTCCAAAGGAATACCTTTGTAATGAGAGGGGACTGCGCCTTTGTAGCGAATGCACCAAGGCTCTAAAACAGTCTACCTCTGCATTTTAAACAGGCTAAAATCAGTTTCCTCATCTAAAAACTGCCTTTTAATTAGACTTTTGTTTTTACTGCTATGTAATTAGCATTTTTTACTTTTGTATGTCCCAGTTCTATATTTATTGTGCTTTAAGTTTATTGTATCTTATTGCAATGTATTTTAATTGGTTGGATTTTATGACACTAATCGTAACAGTTACAATCTGTATCGTTTCGATAATTATTTCCTATTTCGATGGAAAGGCTTTGAATGTACTTTACAAAAAAGTGCTATGACCTATAATAATGATAATTTTATGATAAATCTCACAATTATTATCTGCATTTGCGGCAGCAGGGTGACTCAGTGGGTAATGTTGACCAAGGTCCAGGGTTTGAAGCTGTTCGTGTTGCGTGGGTTTACTCAGGGCAAACAATCTAAAGACATGCAGTTTCTCCAAAAAGCTGTGTGTGTGTGTGTGTGTGTTTGTATGCATACATGGATTAGGTTTATATTGACCAAATGTCCCCCACAATGTGATAAAAGTCTGTTATTATGACATTTGAATGCAATCAAAAAAGTAAATATGCCAAAAGTCTCATATTTTGTTTGGTTACTTATGGTTAAGGTTAGGGCTGGGTAGGGGTTAAGGTCGTCATGTTGTGAAAAGAGTTTTCCCCATACAAATGAATGGAGAGTCCCCACAAAAATATAATTACAAACCTCTGTGTGTGTGCGTGTGTGTGTGTCTGGCCCATCCTGCCACACTGACCAGTATAAGCCGCTGGGAAATGGATGAATCCTCTGTCTTACCATTCCACATCAAGAAGAACAGCAGCAAGTCAACAGAAAGCTCATAATCCCAGAAGTAATTTCATTTCTCCTGCAAAGTTTCTCATAATGAAGGGAAGGTCTGTGCAATGAGCTTTCAAACTCAACACATCTGTTTTATGATTAAACTGAGAGATATGATGTTTCCCACAGACTGGAATGCATCCAGTAATCCGGTGATATCTGCAAGAATACGATTTAACTAAGGACTATTGCTCCTATTCTGTTCCGAGGGCAAGGGAGGCTGGGTAATCATGGAAAGATGTCATAGCATAGGATGGCTATCACAGAACTGTTAATTAATTTACATTTACAGTTACAGTTGTTTATGTAGCTTTGCAAGGGGCCAACTAGGCATAAGTGCAATTAATCTAAACTTCCAATGAATGACAAGAATCAAGTGTAAGTTAGCATAGGAACAAGAGTTCTACAATGTATTACAGAATGAAACTGCGAGAACCTAAGAAAAAAATCTCTGCAGAAGAAAGATAAGTGCAAAAGTACAAGGACATTTTAGGGTAGACAGCCGACCAGCTATGGGTTAGCAGAAGACAGCAGGACAGTGGCTAGATCAGCTAGTTGGAGATTCACTGAAAGGCACCAAAACCAAATCCTGCTTTTAGGGAACCATGGCATTATGAAGACATCATCTTCAGGTCAGTTCTTAGACAGGGGATTGTCATTGTCATTATTTATTCACAAGAGGACTCCCCCGGATCGATGAAGCGTGAATTATTGTTCAGCTACCAATACACAAAATACTGATTCTGGCTATTGAACTTGTAACCCACCTTTTCTTTGATTTCAGTGTTTGCTTGTCCACAACGGCACCAAAATGTCCCAAGTGTGAGACACAGTAACATGAATCCTTTTGTTTCTGCACACAGTTAGAGCAACAATGGTTTTTATCCATTACAAAATGGACAGAAAAAATTGGGTTATATATATACAACCTCTCACCTCCCCACACAGATCACCCCTTTCTATTTTTGTTTGACCCCCAAATACCTTGTGCACGGCACCAACGCCTGCACTTCCCCCGCCCCCCCCCTAAACCTGGGGTGGCGGGGAATCCATTCAGCCACACTATGGCAGTCTGTCCTCTCCCCTGCCTGCCTAATGGGTCACTGTCTGCCTTTCTCCCTCCCCAAATGCTCCAATCGGCACAGAGGAGCTGCTAGATTAATTAAAGCCTTCTGAGTGAGGGGGGGGGGGGGCAGTGAGCGGGGTGACACTGAATCAATTTCACCAGTCAATTCACAGCTTAGGATCGGTAGGACAACAAGAAAGCAGGAAGAGGTGAGAATGGGTGAGACGGGGGGCAAAGAGGTACGCCTGTCGTACTTTTTAAAAGGGCTAAGGTGATTGGATGCCCCTGAATGGGAGAAGAATGTCACCTTTTTCCACCATCCCACAGGGTTTTGGAATTGGGTCTGAGGTCAGGCAAGGTTGCCAAAACCTCACACTGCTGCTGTGCCCTTGACAGTAGATGCCTTAAGTTAATACATCATCAGCACATTAATACCAGCTGTCCAATGGGAAACACTCCAGCCCCTAAAAATACTACTCCTGTCCAATAAAAAAACAGTGCAGCCGATAGAAAAACAATTTCTATCCAATAAGAATCAGTCCATCCCCTCAAAATAGTATACCTGCCCAATGTGAAACAGTCCAAACAATACCTTATGTTTGTAATGTGCTATTTCCCTCATTTGTATGTCACTTTGGACAAATACATCTGCAAAATAAAGTAAATGTAAACAATACCATTCGTTTCCAGTGGGAGACAGCCCAAACTGGACTCTATGCCATGACATTACTAAGGGAACCTTATCAGGGATCCATCTGAGCGTCAGGATAATGTGCATGAAGCACAAACAGCAGTGCAGTGGCATCAGCAGTAATTCATTATTATTACTCAGATTTGTGGATGGACACATTCTCACACACCCATACCTATATACACCTACAAAAAAACAGACAAACGTGTTATCCCACACGCACAAGCAGTTTCATTTCCAAGCAGTACAAGTGTACAGACAGCCAGAGAGACCACAAACCGCAGCTCTGGGTCAGCGTATGACATCTTCTGGTGTCTCATGGGATCGGGTTTCCAGAATAAGAGAGGTCCATAGCGCTCAGCACCGCGTAGGTAAACTTATTGATCAGTTGAACATTTCACAGGCCACGTTATCGACAACATGATCAACTGATCGAGTGTCGGGCTGAATGGACACACTCAGGTGGATTCACACTTGGTTTTGCGCACCCCCAGCTAACCTTGACGGCTGGCCACTGGGCCACCATGCCCTGTCACCCTGGGCGTGTCAGGGACAGCGTTTCAGGGCTTGCTCCCCTGTCCCTTTCTTCTCCTGCCTTTTGATTTGCCCTTCTCTCCATTTAACTTGCTCTCTCTCAAATGCAAATAAAAAAAATGCTTTATTTGCCTGACATGCAGACCTGGTGTTCCTAAAACGGGCAGCGCTGATACAGGAAACATGGGGAAAAAAGAATTTATAAATACAAAGCTGAGCAATAAAAAAGGCTATACCCCCCCCCCCCCGACATTTGACTGCTAAGTGCGCACCCGCGAGAGCTGAGGCGCTCACCGCTTTACTTCCCCCTTTTCTTTTTCTCATCCGCAAGCCGGTACTGTCAGAGACAGCATGCAAAGTAGGTAGTAAAAGGTTTTCTGGCTTCTAAGCGCATGGCAGATTCAAAAGGAGAAATTCGATTGGTTGGGGGGGGGGGGGAATAGGTCAGAGAAAAGCCCCCGTTGAAGGAGATGAATAAACTTTGCTATTAACAGGGTGTGTAATTAGAGGACATAAAGGGAAATAAAGCTGACGGCCTTTATAGCTTTCTGAAGGGGGGGGCACTATCAGGGACGTCTGCTGAGCAGAGCAGCTGAAAGCCGGTCTGGAGGCTCGCGTGCAGCCTCCTCTGCGTCCTTTGCTTTCTCACACCCCCATCTGTCTAGCCTGTAAGCACCCCCCTGACATGGATCCCTGCAGCTGCTGTTGATTGGCACCCCCCACTTCCCAGTCATTTGGGACTGTGAGTCTCTATCGAGTCACAGCTGTATTCTGCCGACATCCTGTCACCTGCCTCCTCTTTCGGTTTGGTGCAGAGAACAAAACCAAAATGGGGAGGGGGGGCTCTGCATCTCCCAGAAGGTTCACTTGCTAGTTTAGCTGTCGCTCAGTGACATGGGATGATTTGTGTCACTTCCTGGCTCTTTTGGGAGGGGTGGTATCCAAGGCGGCCTTGAGGGCCACCTCCCCCCACAGGTAGAGCGCGCTGCCACAGTTACTGTTATTACGCAATCCCCTCCTTGCCGTCCACTGGAATTCGAGTGAGGCGGCCCATGATGACACCCCCCCCCCAGCAGACAATGATGGAGTGCCCATCAGTGCTGAGCCACCTGCTCTTTTTGGCACACCGGGGGCCTCCTGCCTGGTGTGGGCGGGGACCCCCGATCTCCAGTAGGGGCCCAGGGCGTCGGCTGCGGGGATCAATATGACAGTCCGGCATTAGTAAAATGAGCAATTAACTGGCAGCGGTGAGCAGCCGCAATGTGTAACTGCCCTGGCTGGGAGCCAGCTGGGGCACAGCGCCAACTACAGGCAGGAGAGAGAGGGCGAACGTGCTCACATCCAGTGTCCTCTGACAACTCCTACGGTCAATGGTACTTTTTCTGTGCATATGCTTCTGTGAGTGTGTATTTTGGCGTTGTGGGAGCCTGCTTTCAGTCCCCACAAAGATCTGTGAATACAATCAAATATGAATACAATAAAAATGCCAAAAATCTCTTTTTTTCTTTGGTTACTTATGGTTAAGGTTAGGGCTAGGTACTGTAGGTTAAGGTTGTCATGTTGTGATAAGAGTTTTCCCCATAGAAATTAATGGAGAGTCCTCACAAATATATAATTATAAACCTGTGTGTGTGTGTGTGTGTGTGTGTTTGCCAGAGAATGCAGGCTGTGTTCCACTGGAGAAAACGAAACCTTTACCATCCAGTAATTAATATAGGGGTTTGGTAATTTTAATGGTTCTTAATCAGATGTTTTTGATAATAATAATAATAATAATAATAATAATAATAATAATAATAATAATGATGAAGTGTGCCTTGCGATGGGATGGTGCCCCATCCTGGGTTGTTCCCTGCCTTGCAACCCTAATCTCTGGGATAGGTTCTGCCCCCCCGTGACCCTGAATTGGATAATCGGGTACAGAAGATGGATAAATGTATTATTATTATTATTATTATTATTATTAATGACAATGATAATAATAACCACAGCAAACTCGAAAGTGTCAGTAATGCCAGGGCCAATCCACCTCACCCCCCTCTAAAGACTTCAGCCGAAAACCTGAGGTGGCAGTGGGGGGGCTGCTTCTCAGCTGGAGAAAAGGATCTCACTCCAATCTCCTAAATTATTTATCCCATTTGCTGCTGAATTTGCCATTTTAGGGGCTTTTGCATAATCCGCAGTGAAGTGCATAATTATTCCCCTCTGTGTGTCTTGGGGTATCCCCCCCCCACCCCCGCCTTCCACAGCCATGGGAAATGACCCCTAAAAGTAAGCAGGGCATAGTGGCAGGAGGCGCGCACACACACACACACACACACACACACACATACGCTCTACACGGACACACTGACAGACACACACATGCACTACACAGGCACGTTTGTATTCATATCTCTGAGGGGGCCATCCATTCATATATGTCCCCACACACACACACACACACACACACACACACACGTGCTGCACCTCAGACAGTGACGCACACACGCCAACACCTTTTATTCACACATCTCATGTGTGTTATTCACACGCAGCGAGAGCACTAACCCTGCGGTGCACACACACGCGAGCACAGAGAAGCACCCAGACAGTGGCTCGATCCTGCCACCCTACATCACCACGCAGAGGCCTGCGACACACTGATGCTATTCCAAGGAATCTGATGTGTCGGTAACCCAAAGGAACATCACGGCTTACCTTGGTGAACCTCATTTGCAATGCATACTGACAGGTACAGAGCACTCACACGCTCACACACGCTCACACACACTGATGTCCACAAGCATGCGCAAGTATACACACACACGTACATTTGGCCACAGTTAAAACCGAATGAAATGGGTTTTACTCTTTTGTTTTCCATTATTCATAGATAATAACCAAATTACTATTTTCACTTATTTATTATTATGCCCCAGTGAAGCCTTTTTCTAGGTCAGAACTTTGGTCCAAGTGCTCAGATAAAGAGCTCTGGGAGACACATACAGAGGCCCGTGGGCCTGAGCAGACACACTGCTGCTTATCACGGGATCCGTGTTTACCCAGAACACCCCAGAAAAACTCATTGGCAGACAAACACACACACACACATACACACTATGCCACTGTTATGCCAACAGCCTGACATTTGGGGGAAGACCCAAAAAATTACTTTTAGGGATCATCGGACAAACAAAAGACCGAGACAGATTAAAAGTAGCGGACAGATGCAAATTTTGAAAGCGAGAGAGTGATGGACAGTAACAACACAGATCCGACAACGGGATGAGAGAGAACTGCACACTAACAAATACTCCACAATTAGATCACAGACAGAGAAGCTGATTCACAAACGCTGGACGGACACACACAGGCCGGCAGACATAGAAACAGAAAGTGGGCGGACGGATGAACTTACAGAATGAGCTGCTCTCGTCCTTGGTGCCGTCCATGGTGCCGTCCGGCTGCATCTGCAGGTAGAATCCGTGGCGGCAGTACAGGCGTGTGACGATGCCCTTCAGCTGCGGCTCTGGGGAGGGAAGGGTTACGGACAGGAGGGGTCAGGCGGGGTCGGGAGGGGATGGGACAGCAGCGTGTTCCCCGGGACATGCCATTTGCATACATTTGCACGGCTTCCCCCACCCTGACGGCACCTCTGTTGACAAAAAGGACCCCGGCACAGCTGTGGGACGTGGGACACCGAAGGTTAAAATGGCCGTATTTCTAACGCAAACAGGCCACGTACGGCAAAGCGCTGAATGTTTTATGAGCTGGGACTCTCTACCTTCCTTTGCTAAATGACTTGCCGTCATGGCCGGCCGCTTGCTCCATCTCGGCCAAACATGAGGGCCATAAGGGGATATGGGGTCCTCCACTAGACCCTGGTGTTTGGGGGCCACACCAGCGCTTATCAGGAACACATATATGGGGGCAATGTGTGCCCGAGTCCAGGCTTGCCAAAAATAATGCTGTCGACATCAACCCCCCCCCCCCCCCTCACCCCACGAGGACGAAGAGGGGGGTGGAAAGCAGCAGGATGGATGAAGGGGCTAATTTAAGTGGGTTTCTGGGGATTTCCGGGGAGAGAAGTAATAATTGGGGTCCGTCAGGCTGAAGGAGCAGCGACCAAAGTTAAGCGTGTGTGAGGAGTAGGGCGGCCAAAGTGACCCCAGCTGTTCCTATACACAGCATAGTTAGGAGTTCCTGTGACACAGTGAGGATCCCCCTCCCCTCCCCTCGGCCACCAACAGCTGGGGGGGGCATCGGTGTCATGGCAATACAGGAATTTGCCTCAGCATGTAGCAGGATTTTCCGCCCCTCTCTACCTTTGAGATCCGGACTCTGACAAGCATTAAAAAAAACATGGAGCATCTGATTTGCTGATAGCCTAACACCTTGGAGGCCGATGAACCCCCCTCCCCCGCCACGGGCTGTGTGCTTTGCTGGTCCACCTGTCCAGCCAAAGCAATCTCAATTCTCATTAATGCGACTGAGCAGACAAACATCCTGCAAACAATAATGATCGAG
The DNA here is from genome assembly GCA_026777985.1 of Mormyrops attenuatus. Taxonomy (NCBI): domain Eukaryota; kingdom Metazoa; phylum Chordata; class Actinopteri; order Osteoglossiformes; family Mormyridae; genus Mormyrops; species Mormyrops attenuatus. Next base: position 17,829,281 of record JAODKC010000002.1, read on the forward strand.
GGCAGAGGAAACGCAATAACAATGTTTATTTTTATTGCTCATTTTTCATCTTGCTCAGTGAACCTACTCAGTGATGCACGTGAAGGACACTGGTAAACTTTTGCAAATGGGTTTTTGGGGGGACCTGCCCCCCCCCCCCCATCTGTATGTGTACGGACAGCTGTGAAAAGAGTGAGGCCCACACGCAGTCACGGGGGTCAGGGGGTGCTACAAATACACATAAAAGCAGGAAGTGCTGAGTGGGGGCGTGTTAGCCCCGGCAGAGCGGTATGCGGTGGGGAGGGTATGTCTGCCGGCCATTTGTAGGGGGCGGATGTGTGGGCCGGCTTCACTCACTATGCAAAACACTGCAGGCTCTCCCAGGAGCCTGGTGACTGAACCCCCACCCCGCTCCGGAGTGTCCTCACAGGCGTTACGGCTGAACAGAGCCATTCTGGGTCTAAGTGATGATTCTGACAGTAGAGAGCAGCTCAGCTCCTCCGCTGTAGATCCTGGAGTGTGCTCCAGCAGACTATTACAGCATGCAGCTACTCAGTTTAGTCATTAATCACCAGCACAAAAAGCAGCCATCCCTCTGTGCTTCTCCAGTCGGCCTCTTTTTCTACCTCCTTGCAGTATTAATTAATGCCTTTATGTAAAAGTACTTCTAGTGTCATGTATATAGATCTTTCTAGGCGTGAATGTCACTTAAAACATTTGGTTGGCACTGGGGCCCAATGTTACGCAGAGCAGAGGTGGCGCTTCATTTCCACTGGCACCCCGCCCCAGCCCTGACCTGTCACTCCACAAAGCCAGCCTGCAGGCCTGCTGGGGGAGATCCCTCCGGGACACCAGCATCCAGACGCCCACTAAAGGCTGACAGAAACACACAGGTACAGCAGCAAGTTAAGCCTTGCTCTCTCTCTCTCTCCCCCCCCCCCTTGCTTTTTCTCTCTCACTTTCTCCCTCAGACTCTGAGGTCCTGAGTTATGTAGGTTTGCGTCCCACTGAATAACACCATATATCACCCAATCAGCAGGGGAGTGCAAGTCATTACTTTTCTCCACTGAGAGGCACCTTACCCAGTACGTGTGAGTGTGTGTGTACATGAGTGTGACGTGGGGGGGACAGGGCAGCGGTGACATGGTGATTCCGTTAGAATAGATTCACGGTCTAAATAAAAAACGAGGCACCTTATACAAGCTGTCGATAACCTGCCCATGCACGACGGTGCTTAACAAAAGCCAGCTTGTCCAGGGAAACTCAAGCCCTGATATTTCACTTGGAAAGAACAGAACAAACCAGCCCCCAGCCTGTGTCCCTGCCAAGAGCCTCCTCCATATGGAGGTGCTGCTGCTGCTACTCCTACTGCTACTCCTATTTTTACTACTACTACTCCTACTGCTTCTACTACTGCTACTCCTATTCTTACTACCACTACTACTGCTACTCCTACTATTCTTCCCATTGCTACTCCTATTCTAACTACTGCTACTCCTACTGCTCCTTCTAGAAGATTGCTGCTTCGAGCCCTGACTTCAGCAGAACAGTCAAATGTCTGTGGGCCCTTGAGCGAGGCCCTTATCCCCCAGCTCCAGGGGTGCTGCATGTTAGCTGACCCTGTGCTGTGACCCCCCCAAGCTACAGAGAGCAAGATGGGTTTGGAGAAGAGAAGCATTTCAATGTACTTGTGCAAATGGCAAATAAACCATTTTGGGTTATTTTGTTTCACCATCAATATATCTAATACTACTGCTGTCACTGGTGCTGTTATTACTACTCCTGTTACTCATACTGCTGCTTTTATTGCCATTTCTACTGTTAATGTAGTCCTACAATCTATACTGCTAATACTACTGCTGCTAATCCTCCTGCTTCTGGCATTTCTACTGTTATTCCTAATACAACCACCTACACATGAAATACTACTGGCATTACTACTGTTGTTACTTTACCAATTCAGCTGCGATTACTGATTCTGTTACTTGTAGTAGAAGTTAGACGCTTCTGTTGCTCTTACACCTGCTACTAAAAGTAATACTTCTTAAACTTCTAGTACTACTACCAACAATACTGCTAATGCTACTGGAACTTGTCCAATGTGCTTCTAATATTGTTACTGGACTGAGGGCTGCTTTCAGTGCCCCTGCTACTGTTACTGCTGTTGCTTTTGCTGTTGTTAGAGTGGCTAATTTTTATAGAGAGCTGTTGGTTTGGTTTCCCCCTATATTTCAGGTTGCAGACAGATCCTGCAGTTAAGATTTTGCTGTATGTACGCACTATGTCAGACTGTCTCAGTGTCCCAATGCAGAGGTAGGTAGCAGCCAAAACTCCTGCTGTCTGCACCCAGAATGTCACACTTAGCAAGATTCATAGGAGGAAATGCAGAGTAAACACACATAATGGCAGTATTTACTGATGCAGTTAATCACTCTGACCCATATTCCCCAGGCACTGTGCATGTGATACATGAAAAGCAAACTAATTCTTTTACGTTTCAGGCTAATTTGCAGAGCCACCTGCTCTAATCCAGCTGGAGTGGCTGGAGCTCGATGGGGCCAAAGGAAGCACAGTGACAGGAAGCTGAAGCAGTAATGGCTCCCACGTCCCCAGCCTGTGACATGATGTGTGGCTGTGCACAGACGGGCGTCTGCCTGCCTCCCTGTCTACCTACCTGTCTGTCTGCCTACTTGCCTGTCTGCATGGCTGCCTACCCGCCTGCCTGTCTGTCTGCCTACTTGCCTATCTGGCTGCTTGCCTGTCTGTCTGCCTACCTGCCTGCATGCTTCTCCACCTATTTGCCTACCTGCCTACCTGTCTTTCTGCCTGCCTGTCTGCCTGCCTACCTGTGTGTCTGCCTACCTACCTGCCTGCCTGTCTGTCTGTGTGTCTGCCTGTCTACCTACCTGCCTATTTGCCTGCCTGCCTACCTGTCTGTCTGCCTGCCTGCCTGTCTGCCTGCCTGCCCACACAAAGGCAGACCTATGGCTGGGTGGGCGATATTTAATTAAATGATTGCCTGTCTCCATCTCCTAGGGTGGCAACATGGGGTTTGACAGAGAGTCACCGTGGAAAAGAGCTGATGGGGGGAAAAGAGAAAGCCAGCTCCAGGGGTCTCCCCCTCTCCCTGTCTGACTTAAACACAGATACACAGATAGCACATTCACCCAACCCTCATACGTATCCCTCTCCCTCTCACATCTACCCTGTCCTACAAAAACATCTTTCACCCCAGTAACATACTCATCCTCCCCACACATAAATGCACTTTAACATATTGTAGTTTCCAAGCTTGCGAAGGGGTTACAGTTCGATTATAGTTTTGGTGTTAGTGTAAATAGTTTGGGGTTTTGGTGTTGCAGTGCCTGGGGGTCTCGCTGGTAGGCAGAATAAGGGATGGAATGATGTATGACTGGGGATGACTGTCAGACCCTGAAGTTGGGGGTTCCTGCCACCGAGGGAGGCCATTTAACAGCATGTTTTGCAAGCTTTCACGCTGTCTCTATCACGCCGTGTTGTCCCTTGAGAATTAGTAGTTTACAAGTTTGTACAGCATGGCTGTGGCCAACAACAGCCATTATTAAACAGTTTAAAGAAAACGTCCAATTTATTTAGTAGTGAACGCCAGAACACTCACTCTCCTCCTCACGTACACTCACTAACACACTCACTCTCCTCCTCACGTACACTCACTAACACTCACTCTCCTCCTCACGTACACTCACTAACACACCCACTCTATTCCTCACATACACTCACTAACACACTCACTCTCCTCCCCACGTACACTCAATAACACACTCACTTTCCTCCTCACGTACACTCACCAGCACACTCACTCTATTCCTGACATACATTCACTAACACACTCACTCTACACCTCACGTACACTCACTAACACACTCACACACACTCTGGGAGTGATAACACACCCTTTTCCTTTTTAGGTGTAATGATCTGCAGCTTCTCTTGAGGGAATGGCAGGAGATAAGCAAAGAAACAACAAAGGGGGGGTAACACTAATAAAAGCAAAAAGTATCAGAAAAAAGGGGGAGTGTGAAAAGGGAAAAGTGAGAGGAAAAGAGCAAGAGAAACTGGAAGGAGAGAGAGAACAGCTAAAAAGGCAGGAATATAAGAAGAGGAATAAAGGAAGGGGAAGGAGATATACTTAAAATACCTTTATGGAACATGTAACCTGTGCCTTTGCATTTGAATGTGAATTTTGAAATAGAAATAGAGGAAGAGAGAGCAAGAGAAAAGGGTGAGGGCAAAGGGAGCACCGGCTCACTTCAGGACTGACACATGCAGAGAGCAGAGCAGAGACGATGCTCCCCGGGGTGGCGGTGGTTCCCGAGGGCGGAGGGACGAGCAGGGGGAAAAACCACTGCAGAGGTGCGGAATCCCAGGCTCGCTGATGTTAATTACGCTAACAACGGCTAGGACAGAGCCCGCGTCCCTGGCAGGTGGCCAGGGAAAGGGGGAAGGGGGAGGCGGCCGGGCCAGCAGTGAAAATGAGAGGATCGATTCAGGCCGCCCTGGCATTGCAGCACAGGGAGGTGTCAGACTGGAATGGCCATGGACCAAATCCGTCACAAGGTATAGAAGCCGCTTTCTCAGCTTTCAGACTCACTGTGGGGACCATCTGCCCCCCCCCCACTTCATGTGTGGTCCTCTCACCTGCTATAAAGGTGGACCACATCCTTGGACGTTCACCCTCCACCAACACTGAAATACATTCACCTTCAGACAGCACAGTGGGTAGAGATCTGTGACTGACAAGACTCCAGAGTGCTGGATCCTGACAGGCAAACAACTACATTCTGGAAGCATCTTTACATAGTGGGTAAATAATAAATATATGATCCTTAATGTAATTAAGGAAATATATTTTCCTTAATTACAAATAGTTTCCCATCCAGTGACCACGTCCTCCTGATCTCCAGGTTAACAAACTCTACGTTGCTCCACCTGGCTGTGGGACCCACTGGCTCAACCTTGTGCCCAGCCCCTGATTCGTTGAGCGGAACCAAAAGCAATCTGTGCAGTTGCTAGGCTGTGACCAAGTGCACTCACTCAGAGCGACCAGAGCAACCTACTCTACGGTGCAGTGATCAAAGCTCAGTCCCACATCCACTCAATACAACACCAAGTGTGCACAGGCAAGGCTAGCATCCTTACCAGCGTTTCATGTCAGGTGTGCTAGGCAGGGGCAGAGTAGTGCAAATTAGAGGCTACACCTGGCAAAACAGACCTCTGGCCCAGCTTAGGAATAATGGAATTCACTCATTACAAATGGAATTTACTCATTACGTGGAGCTGAGTGATCTGCTGGTGTGACACCCCAACCCACCCCAATTGACAAAATGATGCTTTTGAGGACCACCAACCCAACATAAGAACATAAGAACATAAGAAATTTACAAACGAGAGGAGGCCATTCGGCCCATCAAGCTCGTTTGGGGAGAA